>JZKD02S0615857.1:92559-107114 GCA_000966675.3 Picea glauca
TCATCAAATATGATTAATATTTTAATATAATCGTTCATATTGGCATTGTTGTGAAATAAACAATTATAAATATTTTGAAAATGATGACATGAAGTTTTACGACTTCATGTGAGGGGTTTTCTTGTAATTAACACGACTTAATCACCTTACATATAATAGTATATATTCTTTCTAAACATGTGTGCCTCTTTATGAACATGGGGAAAATCGAAGAGTATGGTTGGAAATTATGGGTTTGAAGGGGATGGCTCCATAAGATATATATGGGAATGGGTTAAAACATTCTAAAGAAAGTAAACCCCATAGAATAAATTTGTAAGATCCTCCTTGTTTCGACAACAACTCTGATACAGGTGAATTTTTTTTTTTTGTTTTAAAGGTGTGTGCACACGTGTAGAAAGGAACCAGACACTATAGACTCTACGTCGCCACTCGACAACCAACAAGACACAACCACGATGACCACGGCAAGAGGACATTAGGCGCACAACTGCAAGCATTAAACGACCTTATACCTAAGGAAGATAATCACACACACATCTGTATATACTAAGGCTTTCCAGGAGATGTCTAGATCCCGCCCGACACAAGAAACCCACGCAATGCTAGACCTCCAAGAACTACAAAATCAAGGAAAACCACTACCACTGTGGGAGATGCAAGTCAGAAGGACTCCGACGCCGACCAACCACTAGAAGGGCTCATTGACTTCAATTTACAACCCTTACCCCAGTTGACTTCTATTAGACGACGAAATACCAACCCATTCTTAAATATGTAAAATCAACTAAATTCCATTCCCTTCTACTATGCCATGGTGACTCCTCGTACTTAATTTCAAGGACAACTCTTGATATATGTTTATCACTGACCACAATTACTACAATAAAAAACCATGAATGAATAATTTCATTACGTTTACCTCACTTAACTTGCGGTAGGATATCATCCACAACTCATCTCAATGTTAGTATCAATAAATAAACCGCGATAACATCTTCATAAAAACTAGCATCATTCATGATAACTACAAGGACATCACCCTAGCGCTAGCATTATTAAATGAACCCAACCTCTTCTACTAATTCATAATACTCTATGGTGCTTAGTTCAAGGAACCTCATAATTTATAAATCATCAATAACTAAAGATTCAGTAGCATTATCATAAGACCACAATTTCATTATTTTTCCTATGATACCTAACACTAAAATATTAATGACGCCGCCATGACATAATAAAAATGTTACAATTATACCCCATTAACTCCGCAAAAAGAACAATCACCTCATATTCTATGTGGTTCCCAACAACCCACTACAAATCAATGCCCTATTAGGGTAGCACAATTTCATGTTGAGTTACAAAGTTGCAGGAATAACATTTACATACCAAGATGGTGATCATTAATAAAGCTGGTAAGGAGGTTAGCACCATTATTCTATCATGATGGAATATCGAATAATGATAACACCAAGAAGTGTCTTGCATGTATCAATTTGGTATTTACTAAAAGTCGATAAAACTGTAGGATTATTCCATAAGTACCCAAGGATGTGTCAATTACATTGGTTAATTATATGTTACAATCAAAGGTAGAAATTAATACTCCCAAACAAGGAAGGATTGGCCCATATCCAACACAATATCTCTTTTATCTAAATAACCCTAACCGCAACATCCCTTGCCATCGATATTAACCCCTTTACATTTTATATCACGAAATCCCTGCAGCAAATTACACTTACCATACATTTAGAGGAATTCAAATAACAAATAAAACTACAATGTAAACTTTCAATCTCAACCGTGAGCTAGAAATACAAATCATCATTCATTTACATGATGGAAAAATACATGACTAAATGGCTTATACAATAAAACTATAATATTAAATTTCGATTTTAACCTTAGCTAATACACTAAACCTCATTCATTTATACGTGGGAAAATGCATTACAAATGGGCTTATAACAATAAAACTATTAATTTTAATTTTAACGGTAGCTATCACACTAAACATCATTCGTTTATGCGATGGAGAATACATTACTAAGTTAGTTAGAACAATAAGCCATAATATTAATTTTAATTTATCCTCTCCATCACTTCAGCATTACTAGAGTGTTTTCTAGTGATGATCAAGACGTGAGCTCGCTTTCACAAACTATGTTTTTTTGGAAACTGAACTGAGTAGAGTTCAGTATCTCATAAAAAGTCACATTCACTATTGACCTCCGCATCATATAAGAACTGATAATTGGGATACCACTATTGCTTAAGTTATGTTGACTACTTACCACTTTCAACAAAATCATTCAAAGTTAATCAAGCTTGGATAACACTTAAGGCTTCATCAAGTCATTTCCGATAAGCCCGCTGAGCTTGCTTCCACAAAATATTTTTTTGAATATTTAATTAAAAAGTCATTTAATATCAACCGAGCATTATTTATTGACAGTTCAGGTCAAACTTATTGCTTCAAGCCATTAACAACCCACCAACCTTCCATAAGTATTACTCCGTGCAAACCAATTTCTTATTGCTGGAAGTGATTAATAGTTCACAATGAGCCGATCACAATCCTCCCAATATGGTGTGACACCTCTCAATTTATACTAGGTTCCTTGCGACAAAGATATATATATATATATATACATCTCTCAATTTAATTTATACTAAGTTCTTTGAAACAAAAATATATAGAAGGTTTGTATTATAAAAAGTTGTTATAATAAAAAAATATATATATAACGAATACCTAACACGGGGATCCAGATTATGTGTTAACCGATGTTTGAATTGAGACAACTGACGACGGTGGTTTCCATCCATGAAGTCGTAATGGCAGTTGTTTCATGGGGACTTGTATTTGACTCATAAATAAAAAATACAGAGCCGAAAAGAATACGAGCTTCCCACGGCTGGCAGGGGCTGGGACGACAAATTAACAGTTACCGAAGGAGGACACGACAGCTATACAGAGGTGTGCCCATCACGCTCAGAAGAGGGGCAGTGAAACACAGTCTGAGGTTAATCATCGCAGTCCAGGTGGGCGCAGGAACTGATGTTACAGCAGAGTAACCATCTCAACCATTAAGATGCGATCAATAAATTATCATTTCACTTTCTATGGTGTAAAACCTTGCATTATAACAACATAATACAACCAGTGTCCACTCTATTGTTTTAGTAATGATCATCGGCCCAAGATATAAATTTCTGTTACTTTTCACTGAAAAACCCTTCCCCATGATCGAGTAATCTTAGTAGGGGAGAATTATCATCTCGAAATATTCTTACGGGCTGCAATGTCTATTCCTGTTCCTCAAATTCTTTTCCAACGCTATCCTTGAATTATAGTATAGTTTATAAAGAATCGTAAATAACTAAGATTCATAAATAGTCAAAAATTATAAATAGCGAATTCCTTCCCTGCGCTGTCTGACCCATCTTATCCAGTGCGACCGATGGGCATGGGTTATTCAGAAACAAGTAAATAAAGGGATAGTGGACGACCTTGAATACAACTGGACTGATTAACCAACTACCAACCAACTGGGAGGGCGAAGGCGTTTAAAAAAAAACTGAAAGGAGGCAAGGCAGCAAGGGTTATTGATAAATTAAAACTTAGCCATAATGTTCTCCCTAGCGATAACTTGGGTAATTTAGTGGCAAAACGTCGGCTCGACATGAGGTCCGGTCTTAGATATCGGTGACTACTGTGCAATGCAGTAATAAAATGCACCCTACTGACACGAAGAATGAGTGCACACCTCTGTAAAAACGCATCCAAACATCAACGCATAAATACGCACACAGTCAGAGGGAATCGTCCACAGTAAACACCTCAACAGAAAAATAAAAATGCCCTGGCAAGGTAGAACGCCACCGAAATAATTAAAATCCCGTGCTAAAAGAAAACGCTCAAAATTAAACCCACGCAGAGCAAGATCATTCAAAAACGCAGGTATTATCCCCAAATCACACAGAGATTCCACTGTAAACACTCAGAGTTTTAACCACAAGAACCAGAGAATTTTGACCCTCAAACGCTAAGCTAAACCCCAACGCATTTTCTTATTGTATTTTTAAAACAGTAACGCCGAGATAACCACAGACAGAGAAGGATTCTAGAGTAAATGAAAGTAATCGGTCAACTACCAGTTTATACAGTAATCCATTCTACTCTACAAAATAGAGGAGCGTACCTTGGCCTTATTCGCTTGCCGCAATGATTCCTGTGCTCCTGTCGCTCCTGCTCATGCTTGCCGACCGCAAAGAACTCACTGGTACCTCCCAGCCAAATGCTAGGGATACTCTTCTTCCCCCTCAGCCCCCCGAGCCGCAAAGGGGCCACACACAATTAGAGAGTAACTAGCTTCTCAGCTCGCCTCGAAGGCTGAGCTACCACTCCAGTCTGCTGAAAATCCCCAACTCCTACAAGAAATCAGTCCAGTCTCTAGTCTAGCAGCATAACAATACCAATCTCAAAAAAAGTCCCTTTCTTTCCCCCTCGCCCTTTCTTTTATCCAGTATCAAACCCTAATTCCCTTTTTCTTAGGTTTTCCCCCCTTTTCCCTTTTGATTTTCTTATTTTTCTTTTTAAATTATTTCGTTTATATTATTTTATTTTATTTTTCTTTTCAAAAACTCAAAGAGTATGTGTGCTCATTATTAATTTCCTTTTATTTTTACATGCTTAACTTTATTTGTTTACAATTTGTTTATAATATAAATATACATATATATATTTTCATTTTTCTATTTATAAGCATGCATTCATCATTGTAGTTTATCATTATCCATCATTTAAATTTACCATTAGTATATATATATATAGATAGGATAAAGAGATATTAGGGTGATGGCAAACATGTATAGGTGAAAAGTAAATTTATTACGTAAAATGAATAAAGAGGAATTACGGGGCGGGATGGTGATTTAGTAATGTGAATTGGACAAGTAAAAGGGAGATGGATACTGGAAGATCAAGGTGATGGAGGATAGCTTAAAAAGTAGACATGGAAAATGAGAGGATAATGGTCCGATTTATTTATTTATTTATTATTTTTTTTGAAATTCTCTTTTATTAAGGTCACACTAAATTCCCCCCTCCTTTTCTACAAAAGTCTTAGGCTTAGGGCTTAGATTCTGAGCTAGGCGACGATTGGTTACGGGAATTGATTAAGGTTTTATTCAGGTGCTGAAGACTTAGGGTTACTTAGGCTGACCCTTCCTCCACAATAATGCGACGTGCCCATCAGGAGGCACCACGTGCTCCAAGGGTGCCACTCACCTCTGGAATTTCTTTTGGGCGACGTGCCCTTCAGGACGCACCATGTGCTCCAAGGGTGCCACTCGCCAACTGAGTTTCCTCTGTGCGATGTGCCCTTCAGGATGCACCACGTGCTCCAAGGGTGCCACTCACCGACTGGACTGATTGGTAGACCTTTATAACCCCTAGAGTCAACACTCTGCCAGGTGAACTCGTAGGAGACTAAGGGTTCTAAGGAATAAGGCCCCCGCCTTATTGCGCGCCCCTTAGAATCATCATGAGTGACTGTTGCAGTCGGCCCTCACGACATCGTGGGTCCTCTCCAACTAGGTAATCGTTAACCTACAGTTCGAGCCATGGTGGGAGTGCTAGAAGGCGGTGGCAGGGCTGCTATCCACCCCTCTCCCTCAACCTTTCTGCAATCGTGTGTGGCCTGTTTACTCCATATGTGAGTCTGTTCGGCAAGCTATCGTCAGCCTACATCACCAATAATCATGTCAGAAATGTCAACATCAAATCCTCAAATCAAATGAAATATCATAATAAACATATCAACCCAAAAGCACACTCCCTGACTCAGTCCGGAGTCCAAGGGGGGTTCTACCGATGCCTCTGCATCCTCAAGGTCAAAAACCCTGTACACTCAATAAAACTGAGTCAATAGCACCTGTCTACATCAAGTAGTAACACATCATGTCATCTGTCAATCACATCATAATAAAATATAAAAGGTCTAACATAAAAAAGGATCCAGATCACTTGCGAGCAAGTGTCCTCAAATAATAAGTGTTCTCAGTGCGCCAGAGTGGGATGTTACATACAACCCCTCTTGGTATAAACTTCATCCCGAAGTTTCTCAGTATAAATGCAGAAATAAAGTATCACAGTATCATAAGTCTATCTATCAAACAAAAATAGAAACTACTGACGCATATCATTTGCGTCCTCCCAGGTCGCCGAGTGTGGACTATAACTGTCCCACTGGACCTTGACCTGATCTACCGTTCGACATCGTAACCGTCGAATGTGATGATCTAAGATGCAGACCGGCTCAGCCATGAGTGCTCCCTCATTCGATACCTACAAGGAACTCAGGTCAATCACATGTGTAGGATCACTAATATAATGTCTCAAAACAGATACATGAAAAGCATCGTGCATACGCCTCAAAGAATCAGGTAAGGCTAGTCAATAGGCCATGGGCCCCTTTCTCTCCATAATCTCGAAAGGTCCCACGAACCTAGGAGAGAGTTTAGCTCCCTTTCCAAACTTGATCGAACTCTTATGCATTTTAACCCGAAAGAAGACTTGATCGCCGACCTCGTAGCTACGGTCGACTCGGTGCGCATTGGCATAACTCTTCTGTCAATCTTGTGCTTCTTTAATCCTGTGTCTTATGGATTGCATCTGCTCTTCCATTTCTTGGATTGCTTCTGGTCCCACCAGGACCCTATCCTCAAGCCAATCCAAACTCAATGGCGTCTGACACAATCGCCCATAAAGAAACTCAAAAGGCGCCATCTTTATGGTGCTTGGATAACTGTTGTTGTAAGAGAACTCTACTAGAGGCAATAATTCCTCCCAACACTTTTGTTGTTCCATCACGTACATGCACAACATGTATTCCAAGGTTTAGTTCGTACGTTCTGTCTGTCCGTCCGTCTCTGGGTGATATGCAGTACTAAAGTTAAGCTGGGTTCCCAAGGCCTCTTGGAAACTCGTCCAAAATCGTCCAGTAAACATCGATCCTTGATCGGATATAATCTTTTTAGGCACACCATGCAACCTCACAATCTCGCTGATGAAAACTCTCGCTATGTCAGGTGCCTGATACGTCGTACGCACAGGAATGAAGTGATCACTCTTCGTCAGGGTGTCTACTACTACAAAAATCGAGTCATGTCTCCTTGCCATCAGTGGCAATCCAACAATAAAATCCATCGATATAACTTCCCATTTCGATTCTGGATTGGCATGTGGTTGAATTAATCCTACCGGGTGTCTATGTTCAGCCTTTACCTGCTGACACTCTAGACATCTAGCCACAAAGTTAACTATGTCGGCCTTCATTCCCTTCCAGAAGAATAATGGTTTGAGGTCTTCCCTCATCTTCGTAACTCCTGAGTGAGCCATGTAAACTGCTCTATGAGCCTCACTCAGGATCAACATCCTCAACTCGTCATTTGGCGGTACGTAAATCCAACCTCTAAACCTCAATAACCCATCGTTATCCAAATAATATCCCTCATATCGTGGTACCGTCATCGTGTTTTGTCCGATAAAATCCTTGACTTCCTTGTACCAGTCATCATCACGCTGTAAGGTGAGAATCTTCTCATGTAGATTTGTCTAAAGAGGTAACACTGAAAAGATGCGTGGCCTCCGACTCAAGGCATCCTCCAGTCGATTCACTATTCCCTTTATGTAAGAAATCTCAAAATCGTATTCTCTAAGCAATTCCGACCAACGCCGTTTCCGCGCATTCAGGTCGCTTTGCATAAAAATGTGTTGTAGTCCACAATGATCAGTCTTTAGTTCAAATTTTCGTCCAACAAGGTAGTGTCTCCAAACCTTCAAGGCATATATGATGGCTAGTAACTCCAAGTCGTGCGTTGCATAGTTCTCCTCATGCCTTCTCAGCTTCCTCAAAATGTAAGCAATCACTCGTTCGTCCTGCATCAAGACTCCACCTAAGCCTTCCTTGGATGCGTCAGTGCATACCAAGAATTTTGCATCCATGTGAGGGACCTTTAGTATTGGCGTGGTTGTCAACACCTCTTTAAGCCTCCGAAATGCTTCTGCGCATTTCTCGATCCAAACAAACTTCTTGTTTTTCTTCTGCAATTCCGTGATCGTATTTTCTATCTTCAAAAAACCCTCGACAACCATCGATAGTATCCCTATAATACCATAAAACTAAACACTTTTGTGACATTCATCGACGCAGGCCATTCCATAATAGCCTCAACCTTGGCTAGATCCACGACGATGCCATCCCGGAGATGACGTGCCCTAAGTAGTGAATCCTTGATTGGTAAAAAGAGAATTTGGACAACTTCCCATACAATTTTTGTTCTCGTAAACATTGTAGTACCAAGAGCAAGTGCTCGTCATGCTCCTCCATCGTCCGAGAGTAGACCAAAATATCATCAATGAATACTTGGACAAACTTGTCCAAGTACTCGCGGAACACCCCATTCATCAAACTCATGATTACACCTGGGGCGTTTGTCAGTCCAAAAGGAAAAACAGTAAACTCGTAATGTCCAAATCTCGTCTTAGAGGCAGTCTTAGGGATGTCATCCTCCTTGATCCGTAGCTGGTGATACTCGAATCACAAATCGATCTTGGAGAACACCGTCGCACCCTTCATTTGATCGAACAGATCATCAATTCTTGGTAAGGGATACTGATTCTTGATCATAGCCTTGTTCAGTTGACGATAGTCAATGCAAAGCCTCCAGAATCCGTCCTTCCTTCGTATGAAAATAACTGGTGCACCCTGCGGTGACACACTAGGACATATCAGTCCCAGGTCCAACAACTCCTTCAGTTGCATTTTCAACTCTTGCAACTCCAGGGTTGACATTCGATAAGGCATTCTGGCTATCGGTTCGGTTCCCGGTTTCAGGTCTATGGTAAATTCCAGTTTCCTTTCCGATGGCATCCCAGGCAACTCCTCTGGAAACACGTCCGCAAACTCCTTCACCACCGAAGGTGTTCTAGACCTTCTGCTACTCCCTTCTCGTTTAGCGCAAGGATCACATAAATCTTGCGCCCCTTTGCGCATACTCTTCCGTAATTGTAAGGAAGAGACAAACCTGAAGGAAACTCCTAGTTTCGTTATACAATCACACATCTTCGTCCTTCATCATTGTCCAAACTCAACCATTTCGTCTTACAGTTGAGTATCACCTCAACCGATTCCAACCAATCCATACCGATCACGACGTCATAAGATCCTTAGATCGTGACGTACAAGTTGACCCTCGTGGAAAACTCTCCTAGGTTAAGGGCACAACCCGTAACCTTTTCTCCAGCCTTCTGTTTGGCTTCTGAAGCCATCTCTTATGAAGCTAAACTCGTCCTGAATGACTGCCTTCTGGATGACATCGTGCAAGGTTTGAGGCATCAAAACATTAAAACCTTTGCATGCGGGCTGACATTAAGGCCCAACACGAACCTGAGGACCTTAAGCTTCTCAAAGTAAGGGTGCGGATCTTACCAGAGCAGCACCATAAAATGTGCCTCGTACTCGAGCACCATACAACCTCCTTGTCGTAAAGAATTGAACTCATTGTGCTCACGCTCAATGAATTCCTCTGAAGGATACCTCTCTCGGAACCGTTCCTCGAACCCTTCCCATGATGTGTCTTCAACGGCCATGTTCAGTTGCGGTAGGAGCATCTTCCACCATAGAAGAGCGCTCCCCTTCAGTTGAAAGACCACCATGCGGACCTTCATGTTGGAGTTTTAATTGCGAAGTGCGAAGTACATCGCCATATTTTCCAACCATGCCTCGGCGGCTGCGCCGTCCGGGGCACCAAAGAAATCAGGAAATTTTACCTTCTCGAGTTCATGGTGAATGCTACCTGCGACGACCGGTGCGCGCGACAGAACCTCAGGGGTGTCGGCGCCCTGGCCTCGTCTCTGTCCAAACAGTTGATCAGAGCCTCGAACATGTGCTGAAAGGATCTCATCATCCCAATAACATCTCCAACTACTATATGTTCCTGTCCAAGCACCTGCTCGCCCCCCTGGGGGTTAGATGCCTCAGGCGTGGATGTTGTTGGAGGCGTCTCACCTCCTCCCCTAGCACCCCGTCGTCTGCCCCTGCGGCGTCCTCTAACCATGATTACCTTTGCACGCACTCAATCAAATCAATCCACAATAGTATATAAAATCAACTCACGTCAATGAAAGCCGTAGCGAATCGCAAGTCGCGGGTCGAACCTGGCTCTGATACCATATGTAAGATCCTCCTTGTTTCGACAACAACTCTGATACAGGTGAATTTTTTTTTTTGTTTTAAAGGTGTGTGCACGCGTGTAGAAAGGAACCAGACACTCTAGACTCTACGTCGCCACTCGACAACCAACAAGACACAACCACGATGACCACGGAAAGAGGACATTAGGCGCACAACTGCAATCATTAAACGACCTTAGACCTAAGGAAGATAATCACACACATAGCTGTATATACTAAGGCTTGCCAGGAGATGTCTAGATCCGGCCCGACACAAGCATCCCACACAATGCTAGACCTCCAAGAACTACAAAATCAAGGACAACCACTACCACTACAGGAGACGCAAGTCAGAAGGACTCTGACGCCGACCAACCACTAGAAGGGCTCATTGACTTCAATTTACAACCCTTACCCCAGTTGACTTCTATTAGACAACGAAATACCAACCCATTATTAAATATGTAAAATCAACTAAATTCCATCATCGTCTACTAAGCCATGGTGACTCCTCGTACTTAATTTCAAGGACAACTCTTGATATATGTTTATCACTGACCAAAATTACTACAATAACAAACCATGACTGAATAATTTCATTACCTTTACCTCACTTACCTTGTGGTAGGATATCATCCACAACTCATCTCAATGTTAGTATCAATAAATAAACTGTGATAACATCTTCATAAAAACTAGCATCATTACATTATGATATAAAGACTTTGCAATTCACTAACTAAATTCATGATAACTACAAGGACATCACCCTAGTGCTAGAATTATTAAATGAGCCCAACCTCTTCTACTAATTCATAATACTCTATGGTGCTTAGTTCAAGGAACCTCATAATTTATAAATCATCAATAACTAAAGATTCAATAGCATTATCATAAGACCACAATTTCATTATTTTTCCTATGATACCTAACACTAAAATACTAATGACGCCGCCATGACATAATAAACATGTTACAATTATACCCCATTAACTCCTCCAAAAGAACAATCAACTCATATTCTATGTGGTTCCCAACAACCCACTACAAATCAAGGCCCTAATAGGGTAGCACAATTTCATGTTGAGTTACAAAGTTGCAGGAATAACATTTACATATCAAGATGGTGATCGTTAATAAAGTTGGTAAGGAGGTTAGCACCATTATTCTATCATGACGGAATCTCGAATAATGCTAACACCAAGAAGTGTCTTGCATGTATCAATTTGGTATTTACTAAAAGTCAATAAAACTGTAGGGTTATTCCATAAGTACCCAAGGATATGTCAATTACATTGGTTAATTATATGTTACAATCAAAGGTAGAAATTAATACTCCCAATCAAGGAAGGATTAGCCCATATCCAACACAATATCTATTTTATCTAAATAACCCTAACCGCAACATCCCTTGCCATACATATTAACCCCTTTACATTTTATATCGCGAAATCCCTGCAGCAAATTACACTTACCATACATTTAGAGGAATTCAAATAACAAATAAAACTACAATGTAAACTTTCAATCTCAACTGTGAGATAGAAATACAAATCATCATTCATTTACATGATGGAAAAATAAATGACTAAATGGCTTATACAATAAAACTATAATATTAATTTTCGATTTTAACCGTAGCCAGTACACTAAACCTCATTCATTTATACGTGGGAAAATGCATTACAAATGGGCTTATAACAATAAAACTATTCATTTTAATTTTAACGGTAGCTATCACACTAAACATCATTCGTTTATGCAATGGAGAATACATTACTAACTGGCTTATAACAATAAGCCATAATATTAATTTTAATTTATCCTCTCCATCACTTCAACGTTACTAGAGTGTTTTCCAGTGATGATCAAGGCGTGAGCTCGCTTTCACAAACTATGTTTTTTTTGGAAGCTGAACTAAGTAGAGTTCAGTATCTCATAAAAAGTCACATTCACTATTGACCTCCGCATCATATAAGAACTGATAATCAGGATACCACTATTGCTTAAGTTATGTTGACTACTTACCACTTTCAACAAAAATATTCAAAGTTAATAAATATTGGATAACACTTAAGGCTTCATCAAGTCATTTCGGATAAGCCCGCTGAGCTTGCTTCCACAAAATATTTTTTTGAATATTTAATTAAAAAGTCATTTAATATCAACCGAGCATTATTTATTGAGAGTTCAGGTCAAACTTATTGCTTCAAGCCATTAAAGAACCACCAACATTCCATAAGTATTACTTCGTGCAAACCAATTTGTTATTGCTGGAAGTGATTAATAGTTCACAATGAGCCGATCACAATCCTCCCAATATGGTGTGACACCTCTCAATTTATACTAGGTTCCTTGTGACAAAGATATATATATATACATCTCTCAATTTAATTTATACTAAGTTCTTTGAAACAAAAATATATAGAAGGTTTGTATTATAAAAAGTTGTTATAATAAAAAAAAACAAATAACGAATACATAATACTGGGATCTAGATTATGTGTTAACCGATGTTTGAACTGAGACGACTGACGACGGTGGTTGCCAGCCATGAAGTCGTAATGGCAGTTGTTGCATGGGGACTTGTATTCGACTCATAAATAAAAAATACATAGGCGAAAAGAATACGAGCTTCCCGCGGCTGGCAGGGGCTGGGACGACAAATCAATAGTTACCGAAGGAGGACGCGGCAGCTATACAGAGGTGCGCCCATCACGCTCAGAAGAGGGGCAGTGAAACACAGTCCGAGGTTAATCATCACAGTCGAGGTGGGCACAGGAACTGATGTTACAGCAGAGTAACCATCTCAACCATTAAGATGCGATCAATAAATTATCATTTCACTTTCTATGGTGTAAAACCCTACATTATAACAACATAATACAGCCAGTGTCCGCTCTATTGTTTTAGTAATGATCATCGCCCCAAGATATAAATTTCTGTTACTTTTCACTAAAAAACCCTTCCCCATGATCGAGTAATCTTAGTAGGGGAGAATTATCATCTCGAAATATTCTTATGGGCTTCAATGTCTATTCTTGTTCCTCAAATTCTTTTCCAATGCTATCCTTGAATTACAGTATAGTTTATAAAGAATCGTAAATAACTAAGATTCATAAATAGTCAGAAATTATAAATAGAGAATTCCTTCCCTGCGCTGTCTGACCCATCTTATCCAGTGCGGTCGATGGGCATGGGTCATTCAGAAACAAGTAAATAAAGGGACAGTGGCCGACCTTGAATACAGCTGGACTGATTAACCAGCTATCAACCAACTGGGAGGGCGAAGGCATTTAAAAAAAAGCTGAAAGGAGGCAAGGCAGCAAGGGTTATTGATAAATTAAAACTTAGCCATAACGTTCTCCCTGGCGATAACCTGGGTAATTTAGTGGCAAAACGTCGGCTCGACATGAGGTCCGGGCTTAGATACTAGTGACCACTGCGCAATGCAGTAATAAAACACACCCTATTGACACGCATAATGAGTGCACACCTCTGTAAAAATGCATCCAAACATCAACGCATAAATACACATACAGTCAGAGGGAATCGTCCACAGTAAACACCTCAACAGAAAATAAAAAACGCCCTGGCAAGGTAGAACGCCACCGAAATAATTAAAATCCTGTGGTAAAATAAAACGCTCAAAATTAAACCCATGCAGAGTAAGATCATTCAAAAACGCAGGTATTAACCCCAAATCACACAGAACTTCCACTGTAAACACTCAGAGTTTTAACCACAAGAACCAGAGAATTTTGACCCTCAAACGATGAGCTAAACCCCAACGCATTTTCTTATTGTATTTTTAAAATAGTAACACCGAGATAACCACAGACAGAGAAGGATTCTAGAGTAAATGACAGTAATCGGGCAAATACCAGTTTATACAGTAATCCATTCTACTCTACAACATAGAGGAGCGTACCTTGGCCTTATTCGCTTGCCGCAACGATTCCTGTGCTCCTACCGCTCCTTCTCCCGCTTGCCGACTGCAAAGAACTCACCGGTACCTCCCAGCCAAATAATAGGGGTACTCTTCTTCCCCCTCAGCCCCCCAAGCCACAAAGGGGCCACACACAATCAGAGAGTAACTAGCTTCTCAGCTCGCCTCCAAGGCTGAGCTACCACTCCAGTCTGCTGAGAATCCCCAACTCCTACAAGAAATCAATCCAGTCTCTAGTCTGGCAGCATAACAATACCAATCTAAAAAAAATTCCCTTTCTTTCCCCCTCACCCTTTCTTTTATCCAGTCTCAAACCCTAATTCCCTTTTTCTTAGGTTTTCCCCCCTTTTCCCTTTTGAT
>JZKD02S0615857.1:122494-133198 GCA_000966675.3 Picea glauca
AAAAACATGTTTTTAAACTCTGCAATGTTTTCAGCTTGGTCAACTTAAAAAAATTCTAGAAATTATAATATTCATCCGTTAAATTCAAAATAATAGTCATAATAAAATAGAGTCTATGTATATTGTTGCAGCGTATTTTGTTTCTTCAAAACATAAGTTTAATAATATATACATTGTTGTAGAAATAATTAACTCATTATCATTCATTTCATGTTAAAGAAACATACTGTTAAACAATTGTCAAATTGACATGTCCAATCGTGATAAAAAAAAATTGAAAAATAGTCATTGGAAAGCTAACAAAATTCTTCACAAGTTTTGTTTTTAGTGTAAAGGGAAATTCTAAATAAAAAAAAATACTTTTATATGTAGGAAGTTGAATAACTTGTGAAAATACAGTTTGTTTTCTCATAAAACAAGCAAAAGTGCAACCCATATCAATTTCTCTCCCTATTTGACATTAATGACAAAGGGTAGGGTTGTTCCCCTTGAGTTTAATGGAAAAAGGTAACTCTCTTCTTTGGGGATCCTCCCCCTGCACATATAGCACTTAATCACACTTCATTTTTATGGTCTCTTTCTTCCTTGGAGATTTTTCGTGAATTTAGGACATATATGTTTCTTGGTCTTCTTGTTGCAGTTGCAACCAATCTTCTTGAACCTTCTTCTTTTTCTTTTCATTTTTTTGAGTCAACCGTGAGAGTATATCCTTGATCACGCATGTTACTAACACTAAGTGGATTATGCTTCAAGTCTTCAACCAATATGTAACATCCCTTGACCATTAACACCACTGTTGAGAACACTACCCAACACCTTGTCTTCTACATACTAGCTCTGATACCAATTTGTAACATCCCCCAACCATCAACATCACTACCGTGAACACTACCCAACAACTTGTCTTCTAAAGACTAGCTCTAATACCAATTTGTAATGTCCCCCGTCCACCCACGAGTCAGGTAACACTGCTTCCACTCATAGGTCGAGAAACACTACAACGGAACATAGATATATACATAACATGCATATTTAGCGAATTTAAATAAAATAGAAGAGATTCAATGCTACCCTACAAAATCAAATGCACTTAACAATAATTCATACATGCAACATAATACATGATAAAATTCAAGAATCATAGACATGCATAACATATATAATTAACCATGGGAATGATACTTATATTTTAACTCGAGTAAAACCACCAACTACGTGCAGACCTTCCACGAATCTCCCAGCCTTAGACCGCACTGCGCACTACTCTCAGCAGTACGTCACACTCGAGCTGGGTCTAAGCTCCAGCAGCCAAGGGATTCCTAGGCTAGGCAAGGTCAACAACGAGGTCACATAGTTTCATAGAAAGGATTCTCTCCTTGGAGCCACTTATGTCCACTACTCACACACTCTCATTCCGCACATGCTTGTCCCACCCCAGGAGTATGCACCTTCACTGTCACACAGTCCATCGACTACTCAACCTCCCTTGCCTTGGTCTTTCGCAACAAACCGAACTAGAATTCTCAGAGCTTTGTAGCAGCTAGAGACCCTGTCCACAAGATCTCTCCTCCTCAACACACTCTCTATCCTTGAGAGATTTTCTCACATGCCTGACAACCTGCCTCTTCAACCACGGGCCTGACAACCTGTTTCTTCAACCAATCTTCGACTTATATCCATCAAGGTGAGGACAAAAACCATTGGTCAATACAACTCTAGAAAATAGAAGGAAATAACCCAAAAATAGTTAAGGTATGAACTCGGCTCTACACGTGCGGATAGAATGGGTTCACGAAATCACACAAGTCATCTTGCCCTTTTAGTTTTCAAAGATACGCAGTTATGAAGAGGTCGATCATAGAGGAAAAACATAATTGATGATGGATCGAATATTGGGGGGAGAACCCTCAATGATGCAGGAGCATCTCTCCATTCAGCCAGCCAACCAACCATGTCAGAGTGCACGCATTGAAAGGATGAAGGGAGGCGCAACCTCATTTATATTTGTATTGAATGTAATAAAATGGTTTAGGCTGATGAGCCGTATGAAGTCGTGCTTATTCAGGCGGTGTTTAGGATCGCCCTTTATGGTAGATCTGGCTGAGATATAGTTCTGGATAGCAGACTAGACAACCCATTTATTGTAATTGATTGTAAATTAATTAGAGTAGGTAAATCCTGGAGGGAAGCGGTAAGAGCACCTCAGGTAAAAGAGATAGAAATATCTCATTTTGAGTAGTGGAGAGGTACATGTAGACAGAATGCATGTAGAGCTGAGGAGAGCTCAGGAACACCTTGTAAAATATACAGGCATTTGCCATTATTAATTCAGAGCAGTTTTTCCTGCACCAGTCTGTCATTATATGCATGTCTGTATGTGTATGTTCATTATATGTTGCAATTGTGTATTGTTATCATGCATTTGCAGGGGGTTGGTTTGATTTCAGTATTGGGAGGTCTTTGAGGGTTCATGCCATGAGGGCGTGACAGAGTGTTGAGACTCTGACTACCGGTGCATAGAGGATGCGCTTCTGAACTCGTGAGGAGTCAGCCAAAGACGTGCTGAGAGCACTAGCCTTGAAGTCAACAATTCATATAGAGGGAGGACTTTTGGGGTTACTAAACACCTCAATAGTCAAGGCAGTGTAGCTGAGACATTATTGTGGACAAAACCTGTTAGGAGTTATGTAGAAGCTCTACCTAGAGTGTATCGATCGTGTGTACTGAGGTGCACAGAGGAAAGAACTCGGCTGTAAGTTCGAGAAGACCAGAATTCTGTTGAGGATTCTGAGGAGCTCCGTCTGGAGGACGTCGAGCGAAGTGCATGAGTGCACAGAGATAGCAAAATTGTTGGGTATTCTGTGCCAGAGATACCCCGTCGGAAGGGCGTTGAGAGAGAGCACAGATAGCCAGGAGGAAGAACTCTGTGAGTTCTATCATCTGAAGGAAGCATCCACTGAGGGAGCTTTCACTGGGTTACTGAATACCCAGAGCACTCGGCAATAGGTTTCTTGAGTTCGAAGACTGCCAGGGGCATCGTATTCTCCATCTATGGGAGAAAGAGAGAATGAGTTTCAATTGTTTCTCGGTCTAAGCCAGGAGATTCTTGCATAGAGTGCAGTGGAATTCCTCCGTATAGAGTGCGTTGAGGGGCTCATAGTTAAACTCTCATTCTCATTTACCAGGAATTACATTGGGTTCTTAGAGCCGTGCACGAGAGGTGTAGGCCAGGGTTGAAGTCTCAGAATTGAGTCTGAGTACAAGTGACAGGGACTTCTATTGCAGGAAGTGCATAGATTCTGGAAGACTCAACACTTGGAGAGTGGTTGAAAGTCAAGCATAAGCAACTTACGCAGAAGTTTCTAAAGAATCAACATTGTTGAAGCTCAGGAGGAATAGTTCCTTGCAGATAGTGTGGAACAGGTCCTGGAGGGATTCAGATTGGAGAGATTTGAAGTAGAGGAGATCTCCAAGAAGAAAATCAACGGCCAAGGTTCGCAGGTGAGACTCGCGAAACCCCATCAATCGTCAGATCGTGGAGAAGTTGTGCAGGATTTATCCCAAAGGCGCAGAAGGGAACCGACCATCGGATATCGGCATATCGGGCTTCGACATTTGACGAGGAAAGAGTTTCGTGCTCATTGAAATTGCGAGTTGCGATTTCCCGAATCAACGAGAGCTGTTGATCAGGACAAGGACAGGTGGCGCGTGATCCCGAGAAGTCGGACTTCTGGGTTTCGGTGCTCGGCGTTTCGGGGTTTTCAACCATGACGAAAACTTGTATTGTGGATTCGCGATCCGCGAAATCTCGAAGTGACATGGCATGTGGGACCTCGGTTTCTAGTGGAGTACAATTGGAAGCACATCGGCATATTGGGGATCGAAGTCCCGATAGAAGGAATAGGTGGAGGTGTTGAATCCACACGTTCCATCGCATATCGGCATATCGGAGTTTGGGGTTTGGGGATTCAAAGTGTAAGTGAATCACTATTTCATATCGGTCGATTTCCCGATAGGGAAAGCCCCAACGGAACTGAGTGTTGACTCGTTGACCATTGGGATTCGGGGAAGTGAGAGACCCAATCTCATGGGTGTTAACTCGCGAATCCGTGAATTCCGATTTCCTGATTCGCGAAGGGGATATCGCCGAAGGAGGATACTGTGGGTAACTCCCGAGGGGAGTTGGAAGAGAAATTGACTCTTCGGGCCGTGTGTAAGAAGGTCCTGGTCGGAGCGGTCGTGCCGTCGAGGGTATGTTGGTGTCACTCAACATGAGCTGAATCTTCAACTTTAACTACATGCATCCAAGTCGACACCTATCTTTCTGGAGCTACATCCAATCCATTTTGCATTTGTTCCCTTTCCCGAAACTCAAAATATGAGATATCTCTTTAGTCAGATTTTGGAATAATAAGAAATCATTATTATTCTCTTGGACTTAAGCCTCTAGACATAGCCCCTCTTTCTAGCCTCTCAACCCCTTCTCTCTTACCTAGCCTGGTGGAAGATTAGTCCCCCATCACTCTTTGTTCATGGTTGTTCTAAATGAAACGATGCTTATATTTTATTAATGATATTCATAATTACATATACAAAATTAGGCTCATGGCCTTAAGCATCAAGGCTCTCTGGCCTAATAAGAATCTAAGTCTTCAACTTATACGCATTTGGCTCACCAGCCTATAAACATAATTACAATTCAGCAATGTAACTAGGGATCATCCTTGGGGTATTACATATAGGACATTCTTTGCTTTTACATTTTTTCTTCCAAGATATACTACACCTTTTCCAATTATTTTGGCAGACGAGTCATCTTCAAATGCAACATTGCCACCCTTTCTCTTCAAGCTGATGAATTTATCTTGATTCTCAGTCATGTGTGAAGAACATCCACTGTCTATGTACCATTCATCTTCTTCTTTACATTCTTTAGTAGTAAATTCTATTCGACAATCTTCATTGTTTGGAATCTCTTTCCTTCTCCATACTCTAGTTGGCATAGGGACATGTTCATTCATATATTTGCAATCACGTGCTTTGTGACCAAGATAATTACATTTGTAGCATACAATATTTTTTTCCATCAATTGGAAAAATGAATTATAACTTTTGTTGACAAATCCATGATTATTTCCATATCTTCTATTTATACCATTGATGTTTCTTGCATAGTTACTCATTTCATTGATTCTGCAATTAGTTTCCTTATGTCCAAAATATTTGCAAGTATAACAATGACCAAGAAATAATTTTTGATACCTAGAAGTAAGTGACCTTGTTTGTGATGTAGTCCATCTGGGTTCACGATCTACTCTTATGTAGTTTCCTTCATACTGATTAAATCTTCTTTGATTCCTGAAGGTAGGAGGTCTTCTTGGATATTCATCTCTTTTGTAATCATTCATTTTTTCTGGTATCCTGGTCCACTTCTCATCAACTATATTTGTAGCTCTTTCTTGAAACTTCTTGTTGGTATTTAAATCTTCTCTGTATGAAGTTTCACCCATGCATCCAATATGTGTTAATTCTTTTGGCACTTGAGAGTTTCTTAAGATCTTCCTCAATCAAACAATTTGGTGTACAAGTTTCTCGGAATCTTATTATTTCTCCATCATGTGGACATTCTTTACTTCTCTTATGTTTATAATTTGTTGTGATATGCACATTATTCGTCAAGCTATTTCAGAGTTTTTGTTTAATAAGGAAATACAAGAAATTTAGTAATAGGAAGGTATGCAAAACCCAAAGATTGTAAACGAGTAGTGGGCTTGTAATTTCCACGTGTAGGGTTTTGATCATGGGACATAATACTAAAGAATAGCCTAATATTTAATGCATTGTAATGGATATAGATTGTGCCCCTTCTAAAGGACCAAATAAAAATACTAATGTTCGACCACCTAGATAACCATTTGATGGAAAAAATATCCCCACAAATCATGAGCACCATCAATGAGGTGTGTGTATGTTGGTATGGTCATTCTTTGCAAATATTCCATATGATTATGAACTTTGTGTAACTCCTAGATAAATTATGGTTTTGAAATGCCTAGGTCTTTCATTTGGTTTCTTTCCAAACCAACGATGTAGTGCTCATACATTCTTTCCCTATAATTTGAAATAGAGGTCAACTACCCTTGATCACTTCCAATGGACTTCACAATTATGTCGAAAGAAGTGGCCAACGAGGCTCTGCTAGGCTCTCTAGTGTTCCTTAGGTTTTCCTCAAGGTTTCTTAATATAACATTGGGTGGTTGTAGTGTGTTGCGGTTTTGATATTTTTTATTCTTTTATGAGTAGTTTTCATTGTCTCGGGGTTCAGTTTTATTATATANACCCTTTCTCTTCAAGCTGATGAATTTATCTTGATTCTCAGTCATGTGTGAAGAACATCCACTGTCTATGTACCATTCATCTTCTTCTTTACATTCTTTAGTAGTAAATTCTATTTGACAATCTTCATTGTTTGGAATCTCTTTCCTTCTCCATACTGTGGTTGGCATAGGGACATGTTCATTCATATATTTGCAATCACGTGCTTTGTGACCAAGATAATTACATTTGTAGCATACAATATTTTTTTCCATCAATTGGGAAAATGAATTATAACTTTTGTTGACAAATCCATGATTATTTCCATATCTTCTATTTATACCATTGATGTTTCTTCCATAGTTATTCATTTCATTGATTCTGCAATTAGTTTCCTTATGTCCAAAATTTTTGCAAGTATACCAATGACCAAGAAATAATTTTTGATACCTAGAAGTAAGTGACCTTGTTTGTGATGTAGTCCATCTGGGTTCACGATCTACTCTTATGTAGTTTCCTTCATACTGATTAAATCTTTTGATTCCTGAAGGTAGGAGGTCTTTTTGGATATTTATCTCTTTTGTAATCATTCATTCTTTTTGGTATCCTGGTCTACTTCTCATCAACTATCTTTGTAGATCTTTTTTCAAACTTCTTGTTGTTATTTAAATCTTCTTTGTATGAAATTTCACCCATGCATCCAAGATGTGTTAATTATTTTGGCACTTGAGAGTTTCTTAAGCTCTTCCTCAATGAGACAATTTCTTGTACAAGTTTCTCATAATCTTCTTATTTCTCCATCATGTGGACATTCTTTACTTATATTATGTTTACAATTTCTTGTGCTATGCACATTATTTGTCAAGCTATTTCAGAGTTTTTGTTTAATAAGGAAATACAAGAAATTTAGTAATAGGAAGGTATGAAAAACCCAAAGATTGTAAACAAGTAGTGGGCTTGTAATTTCCACATGTAGGTTTTGATCATGGGACATAATATTATAGAATAGCCTAATATTTAATGCATTGCAATGGATATAGATTGTGCCCCTTCTAAAGGACCAAATAAAAATACTAATGTTCAACCACCTAGATAACCATTTGATGGAAAAATATCCCCACAAATCATGAGAACCATCAATGAGGTGTGTGTATGTTGGTATGGTCATTCTTTGCAAATATTCCATATGATTATGAACTTTGTGTAACTCCTAGATAAATTATGGTTTTGAAATGCCTAGGTCTTTGATTTGGTTTCTTTCCAAACCAGCGATGTAGTACTCATACATTCTTTCCCTATAATTTGAAATAAAGGTCAACTACCCTTGATCACTCGCAATGGACTTCACAATTATGTCGAAAGAAGTGGCCAAAGAGGCTCTCTAGTGTTCCTTAGTTTTTCCTCAAGGTTTCTTAATATAACATTGGGTGGTTGTAGTGTGTTGAAGTTTTGATATTTTTTATTCTTTTATGAGTAGTTTTCATTGTCTCAGGGTTTAGTTTTATTATATATGCTGCAAATTCAAAGACATGACATCTAAATTAGGTTGGTTTTTTAATTAAAATACAAAATCACAATATTTTTTTAGTTTATATTCTTGGAAGAAAAAGACTAAATTGGAAATGATTAAATTGGGCTAAAAATAAGATAGATCAAGCATACCTAGAAAAGATGGCAAGATCCTTCCTATTTAATTCTTCATCCTCTATTCCTTGATTAAGTGTAGAAACCAAAGAGTGGTTTGTACACAATTCCCAAAAATCTTCTACCCACTTTCACATGAACGCCTTCTTAAGAGTGTGCATGCGTTCTTTCCCCTAAACCTAAGTGGCAAGCTGCTTGGAGGTTCAACCACCTCCAAACCTAAAGGTTCAGGAATGTGTGCTTGATTCCTATGAGGATTCATGTTGCATGGCTTCCCACTTCTTGGGCCAAGAAATTTGTGCTCTTACCCTTACAATATTAATATTATAAAATATTTTAACATATTAAAAAATATATATTGATTTGAATTTTGTTTAGTTTTATTTTCCCTACCTTCATCATGAAAACACTATAGTGGTTAGAGATATATTAATAGTTTTTAATATATCAATATATTAAAAAATATATTAGTATTTTTAATATATTAATATATTTGAATATATTTTATAACATTATATTTTTAATACTTTAATATTATTGTATTTAATCAAAATAGATCCATTTTAAACATTTTCAACTAGCATATGAAGGGTACATAGAGATCAAGTTGTTGAGGTCAAACCTTTTTTAAAGTGTAAAACTTGAGGAAAGATTAATGGTTTGCATTGTAGAGATTCGATCCAAGATTAAGATGGATCTATGCTCGTGTTATGATAAATCATATTCTCTTTTCCTTCATGTGGGAAAATGGATAGAAAATGTTATCTTCATAATTAAAAAATAAATGCCCCAGATGGGGTGACACGCGGCCATTTGGAGACAGCTGGAGGCGCACTCGGCCTGGGCTTAAATGCCGAGGGCCGCCACCCACAAGCCAACATTAACGATGGGGGACAGCCTATGCAGCAGACATAGGTTGGAAGTACTCCTCCCTCGCGCGTTCATTAACAATCACAACGCGCTTGGGATGGGAGAGGTTAAATGCGGGCACATGGCCTCGACTCCTGGCTATGTGAATTTCTTTGTCCGAACAGAGCAGGGTTACACCTGCCTCGGCTCTAATTCTCGCTGGTTTTCTCTGGTGCAGCCCAGCTCCTTTTGCGCTCAGACTCTCAACAATTTCGGTGTATCTTTCTCTGCATGATAAGCCTGCTTGTGCCCTACAAATAAACTCGCTTTCATCTTGGCTCACCTCTCTACTACTGTATTCACTCTGCTCTCTCACCATGGCTCGGAAAAGGGGAAGACCTCGCCATGGCGCGGCCTGGGTTGCTCGCAAGGCACAAAGGCGTCGGAGAGAGCAATTGGAGCGTGCCTTGGCTATGGCGACCTCTATCATTAGGAAAAAAACAAGGGCAGAGAAGCGGGCGCTTCTCGCCACCATAGTTGAACCAGGAGCCGGTTGTAGCCGTGACGCCAAGACCAATACCCCGGGAGACGGGCAGGATGTTGGAACGGAGGAGGAGTTTCCACCCTGCGTAGTGGTGGAAGACCCGTTCATGGAGGATTTGATGAAGGGGGAATGGAACTGCGCCACTGAGGCGACTCTTCAAGAGACATACACTCCCCTTCCGACACAGGTCGACTACATCCCCGGCTGCATTGTGGAAGAAATTCCCTGGCCCGGTGATGACAATGTAAGCAGCTATGACTTCTAGGCGAAGGATGCAGGAACGACAGGTGTAAAGGTGGTTGTGGAGCAGAGAGAGCTCGAAGTTGGGTCGGGAGTGGCGACAGACTCAGTGGATGTGGGTGGAAGCTTGCATGGGTCTCTCCTCCGGGATGAGCACCTGTCTCTTGTGTTTGACCTTCGTGGCCACTTGTCTGACCTGGAGCTTTGGGCCCGCACCATGGGACAGAGCATGAGCATTCTCCTCGATGCTTTCTCCAATGCACCGACTAAGCGGAAATGCCCCCTCTGCGCACAAGCTTTTGCCATCCCGGCTGGGTACATGTGGCAGAAGGACGAGGACGACACGCCACCTGGCACCTAGGGTTTTATGCTCTTGGTTCCTAGTTTACTTTGTTACTGTTTTATGTATATTTGGACTGTAGTCATCTGTCCTGGTTTCCTTCGGGCAGGACAGATGCTACATTGTTGAAGTTTTATCATGCTACTTGGCTTTACGTTTTATCATGCTACTCTGTTTTACCTATGCTGGTTTCCGGTTATCGGCATCATTTTTGGTAATTCCAGGCATACTTTTTGTACATTCTGCAAAATCTTTTTTGCCTCTATAATATAGCAGGTTCCACCTTTTTTTATTTAAAAAAAATTAAAAAAATTAAAAAATAAATAAATAGATAGTGGTGGATGAGTACATTTAAGTTCATCCTTTAAAGTCGTGGTTTAAAAAAACATTTATTATAGAAATCCAAAAGATTTTGAAAAAAAATATTAAACTTTATTTTATAATAATAATATTATTTATAAAAAAAAAATCCGCTAAATCACAATCTTAAAGGAAACATTGAATATATTTTATTATTAATAATAAAAGATTCAAATATAATAAATATATATATTTTTTCATCTTAAATCACAATCTTAAAGGAAACATTGAATATATTTTATTATTATTAATAAAAGATTCAAATATAATAAAAATATATAATTTTTATAGTTAATAATAATAGGCAGTTATATTAATTAATAGTAGAATTGAAATGAGTTTAATGGTTAAGAACATGTTGTCCTCTTTAATCTAGAAAGGATAAGATTTGTAAATCTTAAATATAATAAAA
>JZKD02S0615857.1:237635-248018 GCA_000966675.3 Picea glauca
CCATCAAACCGATACTCATGTTCACTTTCAAGACTATCATTCAGATGTCACAAGTTGTCAATATAGTCATTTGGTATGTGCAGCGCGCATAAAGTTAATAGAAGTTCAATAAAAATAAAAATAAAAGTTAAAAAGTGGAAAATGTCCAAAGTCGATCATGAACGAATAATTGAAGATGGAATACCATTACGTGGTTTTTAAACAAACTTGGCACATGTACATTCCATAATTGTAATTTTTCATTCAAAGTACATTACAGTTTTTGATAACTTGTTTTGACTATCTTCAAACATATTTTCATTTATGATATTTATAAAAAAAATACTATGTAGGAGTGAGACAACTTAATGAATTTGCATCTTAATTAGTGTTAAAATTATGTTCTTGGTATTTAAACAAGAATTAATATAATAACAAGGGAACCACTTATGATGCACTATATTTGAATAAGAGTAAAAAAAGTACTGACAAATTATAGACCCATCGTCATATATCCTTCTAAGCATGCCCCTTTATAACATTTGGATGAGACTAATCTTTTTAAAGAAAACATAGTATTAGAGCAGCATAATGATATCAAATTCTCATTGGACATCTTGTGATTGGAAATGGCTCACATGTTAAGAAAAGTAAAATATATTTTAATAAAATTTATTCTATGGGGTTTACTTGCTTTAAAATTTTTACCTTTAAAAAAATTATATTTGATTTATTCATCACACATTTTACAATTGGATAAAAAAATTATATTTGATTTATTCATGAAACATTTTACAATTTGGTATAAATAGTATTCATTAAATATGAAATATGCAATTGAAAATACCAAAGCAGTATTAAAAGACTTTTCTTATGTGGAGAAACTAAAGATAAATATCATAAATTCATTTGGATTCACAAGTATAAAAAAAAATGTTTGTACTTAGTAATCAAATTTCTATACAAGAGACATTGAGTAGAAGATTGCAATGTTTAAATAAAAAAAAATATAAGTGGATGAATTGAATATTTACAATGTGCTTTTTTATGGATTTATATAGGGTATAGAGTTGTTTTATTACTTTTTCAAAAAAATTGTCAAATTGAGAGTGATTTTGTATAAGATTTTAAAAGTTAAAGGCTTTTTCCTTAATTGTTCTATTAAAACAAAATTTTATTGAAATTTTTTTTTATTCACTTTAAATAATTATATTTAGTGATTTTTTAATACTTATTTTAATTTAATTTGAAAGTGATAAAATCTATTATAATTGAGTTGTTAATTTCTTTTAATTTAATTGAGATTCCTCTATCAAAGTCATGGAACTTGTCACTTCAATGTTTAGTGCAAGATTTATGATAAGCACTTATTTTTTTCCAATAAGAGAAGCCTTAAGAACCCCTTGAAAATTCTCCTCAGAACATTGAAGTGATAGGTTCCCTTGTGAGTTGTTGAACTTATTAACATTGACCTTTGTTTTAGTTTTGTTATAGGCAAGGAGATCTTTGAAAAGTCCTGACTACACTAAGGCCTTAGTTCTATGGGTTTGATGCGAAGAACCTAAAGGTTGTGTTGGGGTGATTCCACAAAAGTATTGATGGAAAAGGATTTGGAAGCTCCACAAAATCCTCTATAGTATCGCTCCAATAACATATTATATCTTGTAATGATGCTTTATATTAATAGTTGTTATATTATGTCTTTTAATGGTGCTTTAGATTAATAGTAGTTATATTATATCTTGTAATTGTGTTTTGTCTGTGTTATCAACCATTCTATGTATTATGTATTTACAATAATGTATCTTCATAGACATACTATTGCATAATTATTNAAAAAAAAAAAAAAGTTAAAAAATGGAAAATGTCCAAAGTCGATCATGAACGAATAATTGAAGATGGAATACCATTACGTGGTTTTAAAAAAAGCTTGGCACATGTACATTCCATAATTGTAATTTTGATAACTTGTTTGGACTATCTTCAAACATATTTTCATTTATGACATTTATAAAAAGTATACTATGTAGGAGTGAGACAACTTAATGAATTTGCATCTTAGTTAGTGCTAAAATTATGTTCTTGGTATTTAAACAAGAATTAATATAATAAAAAGGGAACCACTTATGATGCACTATATTTGAATAAGATTAAAAGAAGTACTTACAAATTATAGACCCATCGTCATATATCCTTCTAAGAATGCCCCTTTATAACATTTGGATGAGACTAATCTTTTTTAAAGAAAACATATTATTAGGGCAGCATAATGATATCAAATTCGCATTGGACATCTTGTGATTAGAAATGGCTCACATGTTAAGAAAAGTAAAATATATTTTAATGAAATTTATTCTATGGGGTTTACTTGCTCTAGAATCTTTGAACCCATTCCCATATATATCTTATGGAGTCGTCCCCTTCAAACCCATAATTTCCAACCATACTCTTTGATATTCCCCATGTTCATAAAGAGGCACACATGTTTAAAAAGCATAT
The DNA here is from genome assembly GCA_000966675.3 of Picea glauca. NCBI lineage: Eukaryota > Viridiplantae > Streptophyta > Pinopsida > Pinales > Pinaceae > Picea > Picea glauca. The sequence continues at coordinate 240,114 of JZKD02S0615857.1, forward strand.
ATACTATTATATGTAAGGTGATTAAGTCATGTTAGTTACAAAAAAGACCCTCACATGAAGTCGTAAAACTTCATGTCATCATTTTCAAAATATTTATAATTGTTTATTTCACAACAATGTCAATATGAACGATTATATTAAAATATTAATCATATTTGATGAGCCCAATCAAATTCCATCCCTAAAAATTTCCACCACTTCCATGACAAACCTTATATTATAAAGTTGAAAACATAATAATATTGGCACGCAGGAGCGGCACGGAGCACAGGAGTCATTGTGGCAAGCAACAAGGCAACGATATGTTCATGTTTTTAGTAGAGTAGAATGCTTAGTTATTTACTGCTGAGATTATGAATGTACTGTAGTAAAATGTCATTTCCTTGTTCCTTAAACTCTGCAAAAAAAAAAATAGGGGTATTTTATGTAGATCAGCGCTGGCAATCAGTTCTGGAAATTTCTTTCGAAGCTGTCCATGTAAACTGCAATTGGTTATCTCGTCTTTATATCTGGTACAGTTAGGGTTCCTGGTAAATTGTTTTGGGTTCATGGTTGTTCGTTTTTTTTTTCTACTTGGTAAAGTCGTAGGGTTTCTGGTAATTGTTTTGGGTATGGTTATTTTTTTTTATATATGAGTTCAGTTTTAGGGTTTCGGGTAATCTGTTGGGGATTTGTGGTTATGTATTCGGGTCCCTGGGCGTTGATTTTTTTGGGCATTTGAATTCTTGACTGTGGGCGTCTTTTTTTTTACTCTGTGGGCGAAAACCTTCTTGGTGGGCGTTTTTATTCCTCTGGGGAGAATTCATTGACTATGGGGGTTTTTCTTTATTCACTGTGGGCATCTAGGTATGACGGTGTAATGTTATTTCAGTGGGCATTTTATTACAGTGCATCCCTAATTAGTGCATGTTGTTTTCATTACAACGCGCTTTCTTTTTCCTTTATTACAGTGCACCCCTTTTTATTTCAGTGGGCGTTAATATGGATGGGGGCGTTTAGACCCCTTGTGTTTGTAGATTAAATTACAGGGCATCTTTATTTTTCCTAGGCGTGCTTATACTGCCGGGGCAAATTTCATTTGGTAATTGTTATGAGAACTAAATTTTGGTTGTTAGAATTACCATAAATGAAATACTATATTCCTCCCTTCCACATGGAGTAATAAATAAGTGGAATTACTTTCAGATGAACCCATTAAACCTTTCAATTCATCCATTATTTTTGTATTTTAAAATAAAATGAAACAGTATTTTTTTTTATATAAATGAAATCCTCCTATTATTTTTCTTATAACTGAACTGAAATCCTCTCTTATTCTTTTGTCCAATCAAACAGTTTTTTTATTTTTATAACTGGAATCCTCTCTTATTCCGTTGTCGACAGTGAAATCGAGACTCACACAGATAACGAAAGGGTGTTCTTAGAGTCTTGAGAGGTTCAATATTTTCTTATTTTCCTCGAAACAACACTAAACACATGATTAAAATTCAACTAATAAGTAGACATGACGAGCAGTCCATACCTCTAGTACTCCACATAAAATTAAAGCCTGATCTCATGTCAAACAATTATTCAGAACTGAGATGGAAATTATTCAGAAACTGAGGATTGTAATTTCTTTTGGTTCTAACTAAATCATCTTAGCGATTGAAGGCAATCCTAAAGATAGTAAACCACCCTTTATTTAGACAGAGGAAAATTCTGATATAAAATCTATAACTGATTCGGTTGGGTAAAAGTATCTTCTTCCTAATTGTTTTACCTTTTACTAGAATTCTATTGTTTGACAAACTACCATTCCACTTAAGTGAATCTGTAAATTATGGGAAAAGAAAAAGAAAAAGAAAAGCATTATAGACCTTTATTGTAAGTTATGGGAAGTATAGACCTTAAGTATTTCATGACAACACTCTGCTTTAATTAATCAAGCATTCACCTTATAGTTAGCATTCATGAAGCTTACTACTTTTGGTTATTCTTTAAATACAACAATCTACTTTATTTTATAAGGGCAACCTATCCTATTTCAGTCAACATTCATTAACAACAAATCACTTATTTAGTTAGTATTCGATATAGCAAGCTACTTAAGTTAGGAATGTGGTAGTTAATGTTAAAACAAGCAATAGAGTTGATGTAATAGGATGTGAAAGTGAGGTAACCTAATTGTTAAAGTACAGTTGAACTATTTATGTGATGATTGTTAAAGTAATATTTGTTAAAGTCATATGGGTTTAATAGCAATAACTGTTAGAAGGTTATGGTTTATAAGGTGATAATTGTTAAGGTAATTGTTGAATTATTGAAACAGAATGTAATTATATGGAATGTATGGTTAAGGTAATGTTAAGGTAATGTGGGGATTTTCTTATGTCGGTGCTAACATTCAAAGTAAGGTAAATGTAGTGGTTTCAACATTTGGTAATAATAGCGTGGCTAATTTTATGGTTATTTCGTTGCAAGGATATTGATGTAAAATGTGAAGTTTTTATTGCTCTATGGTAGTTTTATTGTGTTTTTATCATATGGGAAATGTATCAGATATAAGGTGATTGTGATGTAATTACAATGTCATTTGTAATGTAAAGTCATGGTAGTTTATCGTTGAACCCGACAAATGTAATATCCTCACCCTTGAAAATGCATGTAGCCTTGAGAACATAAGAGTGTAAGGTCATTATTATTTGTTACCATGTGGTTGTAGTATAAAGGTAAAGGACTTCGGAAGGACTTTTTAATTCCCTTATAATTTCAACACAAAAGGGCAAGGCCCTTAAACTAAAGGAAAATTTAATTAGATTTACCTTATTCTAATGTACTCGCGGTTAATAAAATTAAATGGGAGATTGGCTAATAATCAATCACGGTTGAGTCATAAAAATTGCCTTGTCACCATTTTTGTTGTCGTTGTCTGAGTCTTGTCTTGCGCCTTCCATAGAAGACATGGATGCCCCTTTTTATTGTTGCGTGGGGTTGTAATAATTTGTTGATTGGACTGCTTGTGTCGGGTGGGACGTAGACACCTCCATGTAGCCTTAGTATAGAAGTTTGTGTGGTGAATATTTTTGCGAAGGAATCCAGTGTCGTATCAAGAGTCTCAGGCCCTTTAAAGGTAGGGTTTCTGCTCTTATGACACACCTGACGGAGATTACTAGTTTCTGCCTGAGCAGTCGGCCAGGAGCCTATCTGACCTTCTCTCTCTACAGAGCAGAGAAATAAGATTCAACGCCCTGCTTTCCTGTGCAGGAATAGTAAGATCTATTACTAGGGATCCTTCCCTCTGTGTTCATATTGTGCATTACCCAGTATGTCGTTAAATATTTGCGTTGTGTGCCTTATGTCCTTGGTCATTATTGTTGTAGTACTTGTGTGCGCCTTATGTCTTGGGTCATTAATTGCTTGCAGCTACTTGTTGTGCGCCCTTGTCTTCTTACTGTAATATTCATGGTGGCGTCTTGTTGGTTGTCGGGTGGTGACGTAGAGTCAATTGTGTCTGTTACTTCTACACGCGCACACGCCTTAACACACAAAAAAAAATTCTGTTAAAGAGTCATTGTCGTAACGAGGAGGTTGTTACATATGGTATCGGAGTCGGTTTGACCCGTGACTTGGGATTCGCTACGGCTTTCATTGACAGGATTAGATTGATTATACTGTTGTTGATCGGGTTGATTGTGTACGTGTAGGTAATCATGGTTAGAGGACATCAAAGAGGCAGATGACATGGTGCTAGGGGAGGAGGCGTGATGCCTCCAACAACATCCACGCCTGAGGGGTCTAACCCCCAGGGAGGCGAGCAGGTTCTCGGACAGGAGCAGATAACAGTTGGCGATGTTGTTGATATGATGAGATCTTTTCAGTGCATGTCCGAGGCACTGATCAGTAGATTAGACTGAGACGAGGTCAGGGCACCAACACCCCCTGAGGTTCCGCCGCGTGCACCGGCTGTTACAAATAGCATTCACCGTGAACTCAAGAAGGTAAAATTTCCCGAGTTCTTTGGTGCCCCGTACGGCGCAACCGCCAAGGCATGGTTGGAGAATATGGCGGTGTGCTTCGCACTTCGCGATTATACCTCCAACATGAAGGTCTGCATGGCGGTATTTCAACTGAAGGGGAGCACTCTTCTATGGTGGAAGACGCTCCTGCCGCAGTTGAACATGGCCGTGGAAGACGTGTCATTGGGACTATTCGAGGAATGGTTTCGAGAGAGGTACCTTTCAGAGGAATTCATTGAGCGTCAACTCAATGAGTTCAACGCCTTAAAATAGGGAGGTCGTACGGTGCCCGAGTACGAGGCATGTTTCATGGAGATGCTCCGGTATGATCTGTACCTTAACACTGAGAAGCTCAAGGTCAATCGGTTCGTGTTTGGCCTTAACAATAGCCTATGTGCAAAGGTTAGGATCTTGATGCCTCAAACCTTGCACGACGCTGTCCAAAAGGCCTTCATAGCAGAGGAGGAGCTTACCAATGGGGGTCAGACCAGGCCTCCAGCGAGACCCGCAGGGCAGGGTTCATTTGGTACGCCGCAGCATCAAACACTAACGAGACATACGCTGGGACATCGTGGCTTCTATAGGGGATCCCCTTTTGCTACACCTCGACGACCACCACCTCAGCAACGGACACCTCATCGAGGACCACAGCACCAAAAACAACGTCTCCCGCAACAACAGTAGTTTAGGCCTGTTCAGCAGAATAGACCAGGGTTTCAGGACGGTGGGCAGTCATCTTCTACTTCGTGTACTAGGACTCCGGGGCCGAAGAAGGGTTGTTGGACGTGTGGGGAGCCACACTACCAGCGCGACTGTCCTATGGAGAGGACCAGGGTGTCCGGCTCAGTCAAACCCACTACCGTGGGATATATGGGCAAGGCCCATTGGATACATGTAGCGGTGAATAACTGCCAGGCAGAGCACCAGTCGACTGTGCTCGAGACGACAGGTACTGTCCCTGACCAGACCCTTAGTATTTTGATAGACCCAGGTGCTACTGAGAGTTTCCTTTTTGGTAGAGCGCTAAAAATGATAAAGGTAAAGGCAGTCGAACAGGATGAGTTTATCATCGTAGAGATCGCTTCAAGAGCCAAACAGAAGGTGGGAGGAAAGGTTACAGGCTGTGCCCTTAACCTAGGAGAGTTTGTCACGAGGGTCAAATTGTATGCCACGATCTTAGGATCTTATGACATCATGATCGGTATGGATTGGTTGGAAATGCATGAGGCGATACTCAACTGCAAGACAAAATGGTTGATCTTGGTTGATGATGAACGATAGAGACGTGTGATTGTAGGAAGGAACCAGGGAGTTTCCCTACGGTTCATCTCTTCCTTATAGTTACGAAAGAGTATGCGCAAGGGGTGCAAACTTTATGCGATCCTCGCGCTAAACGAGAATGGAGTAGCGGAAGGTCTAGAACACCTTCTGGTGGTGAAGGAGTTTGTGGATGTATTTCCAGAGGAGTTGCCTGGGATGATGCCAGAAAGGGAACTGGAGTTTACCATAGACCTGAAATCAGGAACCGAACCGATAGCAAGAACGACTTATTGGATGTCGACCCCGGAGTTGCAAAAGTTGAAAATGCAACTGAAGGAGTTGTTGGATCTGGGACTAATACGTCCTAGTGTGTCACCATGGGGTGCACCAGTTATTTTCATATGAAAGAAGGACGAATCATGGAGGGTTTGCATTGATTACCGTCAACTGAACAAGGCGACGATCAAGAATCAATATCCCTTAGCTAGAATTGATGATCTGTTCGATCAAATGAAGGGTGCGACGATGTTCTCCAAGATCGATTTGCGATCAGGGTATCACCAGTTACGGATCAAGGAGGATGACATCCCCAAGACCACCTTTAAGACGATATTTGGACATTACGAGTTTACTGTTCTACCATTTGGATTGACAAACGCCCCAGAGGTATTCATGAGTTCGATGAACGGGGTGTTCCGTGAGTACTTGGATAAGTTCGTCCAAGTATTCATTGACGATATTTTGATCTACTCTCGGACGACGGAGGATCATGACGAGCATTTGTGCTTGGTACTACAATGTTTATGAGAACACAAGTTGTATGGGAAGTTGTCCAAATGCTCTTTTTATCAATCGAGGATTCACTACTTAGGGCATGTCATCTCCGGCAAAGGTATCTCCGTGGATCCAACCAAGGTTGAGGCTATTATGGAATGGCCTATGCCGATGAATGTCATAGAACTGCGTAGTTTTATGGGATTAGCAGGATACTATCGACGGTTTGTCGAGGGTTTTTCGAAGATAGCCAATCCGATCACGGAATTGCAGAAGAAAAACTGGAAGTTTGTTTGGACAGAGAAATGCACGGAATCATTTTGGAGGCTTAAAGAGTTGTTGACAACCGCGTCGATACTAAAGGTCCCTGACATGGATGCAGACTTCTTGGTATGCACTGGCGCATCCAAGGAAGGTTTAGGCAGAGTCTTGATGCAGGACAGATGAGTGATTGCGTACATTTCAAGCAAGCTGAGAAGGCATGAGGAGAACTACGCGACGCACGATTTGCAGTTATTAGCCATCATATATGCGTTGAAGGTTTGGAGACACTACCTTGTTGGATGAAAATTTGAATTAAATACTGATCATTGTGGACTACAACACATTTTTACGCAAAGCAACCTGAACGCGCAACAACGACGTTGGTCGGAATTGCTTAGCGAATACGACTTCGAGATTACTTACATAAAGGGAACAGTGAACCGAGTGGCAGATGCCTTGACTCGGAGGCCACGCATCTTTTCGGTGTTACCTCTTCAGACAAATCTACGTGAGACGATTCTCACTTTACAGCGTGATGATGACAGGTAGAAAGAAGTCGAGGATTTTATCAGACAAAACACAATGATGGTACCGCAATATGAGGGATTTTCTTTTGATAGCCATGGTTTATTAAGGTTTAGAGGTCATATTTACATACCGCCTAACGACGAGTTGAGGATGTTGATCCTGAGAGAGGCTCATAGAGCAGCTTACATGGCTCACCCCGGGGTTATGAAGATGAGGGCAGACCTTAACCCATTATTCTTTTGGAAAGGAATGAAGGCCGACATAGTTAACTTTGTGGCTAGATTCCTAGAGTGTCAGCAAGTAAAGGCTGAGCATAGACACCCGACAAGTTTACTTCAACCACATGCCATTCCGGAATCAAAATGGGAAGTTATTCCATGGATTTCATTGTTGTATTTCCACTGACGGAAAGGAGGCACGACTCGATTTTTGTAGTCGTAGACACTCTGATGAAGAGTGCTCACTTTATTCTTGTGCGTACGATGTATCAAGCACCTGACATAGCAAGAGTTTTCATCAGTGAGATTGTGAGGCTGCATAGCGTGCCTAAGAAGATTACATCTGATCGAGGATCGGTGTTTACTGGATGATTTTGGACGAGTTTTCAATAGGCCTTGGGAACCCAACTCAGTTTTAGTACAACATATCACCCAGAGATTGACGGACAAACCGAACGAACCAACCAAACCTTGGAAGACATGTTGTGCATGTATGTGATGGACCAACAAAAGCGTTGGGAGGAATTCCTGCCTCTAGTAGAGTTCACTTACAACAACAGTTATCAGAGCACCATAAAGATGGCGCCTTTTGAGTTTCTTTATGGGCGACCGTGTCAGATGCCCTTGAGTTTGGATCAGCTTGAGGATAGGGTCCTGGTGGGACCATAAGCGATCCAAGAAATGAAAGAGCAAATGAAAACCATAAGACAAAGGATTAAAGAAGCGCAGGATCGACAAAAGAGTTATACCGATGCGCACCGAGTCGATCGTAGTTACGAGGTCGGCGATCGAGTCTTCTTGCGGGTTAAACCGCATAAGAGTTCGATCAAGTTTGGAAAGGGAGCTAAACTCTCTCCTAGGTT
>JZKD02S0615891.1:0-15854 GCA_000966675.3 Picea glauca
AACCACGTCTTCTACAGAAGGCTCAAGACAAGGACTCAGACGACGACCATTAAAATTAATGACAAGGCTATGTCTATGACTCATCCGTGATTGATTACTAGCCAAATTCCCCATTTGATTTTATTAAGCCACGAGTACATTAGTTATAAGGCAGATCTAAATGAATTATTGCCCTTAGTTTAAGGGCCTTACCCGTTGTGTTGGAAATATAAAAGAATTTAATGTCATTATAATGAATTAACCTCCCCATTTCATTATACTACCACATCAATGTAACCAAATAACAACGTCCTTATGTTCCTGAGTTATCAAGGATACTTAGCATTTTTCAAGGCGAGGGTAATACATTTACAATGTTCATAACAGTAAAATGTTAGTAATCTTTCCACTAAAGGGAAATACCCTTATCCTATGGTAAATATACAAGACTAACATCATATTTGTAACTAAAAATAACAAGGTAGCATCATAATTAAAATGACAACATATCAAATACCATGTTTAAACCTGACTATATTTGAAGGTATTAGCATTTAAAGATGACCTCCTAATGATGAATATCATCCTATTTCAAAATGACATGGTAACATCATAGTTAAGGTGACACGCATATAATAATATCAATGTGTAACATGACAATGTCTTAAAGGTAATAGCATTTAAAGATGGCCTCATAATGATACATATCATCCTATTTAAAAAAATGACATTGTAACATCTTAGTTAAAATGACACACATATAATGATATCAATGTTAAACAGGACAACGTCAAAAGGTAATTAAGGATGACATCATAATTATAAAAAACATCATATTAAGAAAAGACAATGTAACCTCGTAATTTAAATGACACATATAATAGTAATCACGTGTAACAAGACCATGTTTAAAATAACAGTAATTAAAATTGTCATCACATTTATAATTAACATACACTTATATTATTGGGACATTAAAACTCTCCACAATGCTACCATGCAGTAGTGATAGCTAAGCGTTTAATTTAGGGTAACTTGCATGCAATAAAAGGGGAAACCAAACTTACGTCTGACAGGTGGTCACCGAATTACACCCCTACGACTGACAAGGTTTCCATAACAGCGCCCAAACTGTAACTTCGTTTAACAATAGCAACGCTGGAACAGGATGGGATAGACTTAGCGACAGTCAAAGATTTTTAAAGGAAACACCTCCAAAAAAATCGCTATCTTCCACCCTCAGTCCGAGGCAGGGGTAGCTGAGCGTGGCTGTCAGCCTGACAGGCTCAGCTCTGTCTGTCAATTACCCACCTACGAGCGATGACCCTTTTGCCACGTTCAATAATAAAATAACAGTGAAACAGGGGTTTCCAAGGCAGGTGCAGTAGACAGAGGTTAGAAGAACGCGGACAGAGCAGACAATTGAGACGTAGCAATTAAGACGCAGAGACCAACGACCCAACGCCATGAAAATTTTAAACCAACACGAGAATTTAAAACAATCTGTCCACGACATTTTATGGATACCCCACAGATCCAGCCCAAGGAGCGTTGATATGCCCATGATGACGATTTGCCAGTCATGTACAACGAGAAGATGGTAGTTTACAAAAATGGATGACAGTAAATGGTAAAACAAAAGACGGTAAGTCTATAAAATGAATGACAGTAAATTTTTATAAAACAAACTGCCCACAGCCGCAGTCAACGCCCACAGTCCCATGGGAAAGACGCCGAACGAAATCAATAGTCCCAAGATGCCAAACGAAGTCCAGAATGCCCAATGCCAAACCCAGAATGCAAAATGCCAAATCGAAATTCAGAATGCCCATTTCGAAATCCAGTTCACGATTTGTCTATTTATTGGCAGAACAATTCAGTTTGAATTCTGTTATTTACAATGCCCATGCTGTATCGGTTCGGGAATTTATTTATTTGTGGTAAGAACAATATTAGATCGAAATTCTTTGTCTAAAAAAGCCAGTACTGTGCCAGTTCTTAGTTTATCTACATAATGACAGAACCATACCAGTTCGAGTTCCTTATCTAAAATGGCAATGCTGTGTCAGTTCGGAAATTTACCTATTTACTGTAGGAATGTTAACAGTTCGATATTATTTATCTAAGGATGCCATTACTGTACCAGTTCGCGATCTAGGTATTATTGACAGAGGTGAAGGGAACGAGATTTAAAATCAAGGTTGCGAGGCGTAGTTATTACCTCCAGGAAGGATGGAACGCGAAGAGTACGCAGAGGCATGAAGGTCCCAATACCAGCAAAGTAGAACCCCAAACAACACACCGGCCAAAGGATTATAGGCATCTAACGAAGGGCTTTAGGCTCATACAGATTTCACTGATTATTGCTGTGCGGACAAAAATTTCAGAGAAAACTATTCCGGCAGACAACACCATTTGCGGAGAAAATAACAACTATTCTGGCGATCAATCGCTGAGTCAATTCTTTTACAACACAAGAAAAATGAAACGCCGAATTAAATAAACATGCATCCTACTCCTACAACTAAAGATCATACCGTTTCCTTCTCGCCTGCCTCCAATGACTCCCTCGTTCCGAGCTATCCTGCTGGTGCTCCGTGCCGCTCCTGCTCGCCGACCGTAGAGACCTCACTAGTACCTCCCAGCCAATCACTAGGGGTACTCTGCTTCCCCCTTATCCCCCCGAGCTGCAAAGGGGCCACACAAGATCCAGAGATAAGACTAGCTTCTCAGCTCGCCTCCAAGGCTGAGCTACCACTCCAATACAGCTGAGAAATTCCCAACTCCTCACAAGCAAAGAATCAAGCCACAATCCGGCAGCGTAACGTTACGCTCACAGTTCCCCCCTTTCTTCCTCCTTTTCCCCTTCTTTTATAGAAATTTGAGACCCACCTACTTTCCCTAAATCATTATTAATTTAATTTTTAATGACAATCCTCTAAAAATTCTCTGTCGTCCAAGTGTCACTCCTCCCCCTCGTTTTCCAAAATTATTTACTTTAAAAATATAAAAAGACTCATTTCCCTCACCCCCCTATAGTCGCTCCTAAAATTACTCCTAGGGTTCCTAGATCCCCTCACATGATTTTAATAACTTTCCCTAAAAGAAGTTGCTATTTGAGTTCATTATAGAAAGTTATTAATTGCTGATTCCTTTTTTATTTTTACCCTATGTCCCTTACATTCCTTTATTAAGTTTCCTTTATTACAAGTTTCCTTATTTCTATTATTTATTCCTTTCCCCCTTTTTTTTTCTTTTAAACCCAAAAAGATAAATGTGCTTAATAGTCTTTTCATTATATTTTTAAAATCCTAACTTTTATACTCCCACACTTTAATTAGTTTTATTTCTTCTTTATCATTTAAAAACCATGGGTTTCAATTAATTTATCTCCCTCATTACTTTACCCCCCCTTAAATTTAAGAAGAATAAATCATTTAGTTTACAGCTTTATTTTTATTTTTATTTTTATTTTTCTTAGGGTTAATCGAAATTTATCTTAGAAAGGTTTTTAGGCTTAGGTTTAGATTTTGAACTGGGTGACAGTTGCTTAGGGGAGTTGTTTTAAGAATTTTTTTTAGGCGTTAAAGGTTTTTAGGGTCATCTAGGTTTGTCTCATCATCAACATCCATGCGACATGACCTTCAGGACGCACTACGTGCTCCAAGTGTGCCACTCGCCTCGTTTGCTTTTGTTGCGCGACGTGCCCTTCAGGATGCACCACATGCTCCAAGGGTGCCACTCGCCAACTTTTGTTTCTTTTGCGTGACGTGCCCTTCAGGATGCACCACGTGCTCCAAGGGTGCCACTTGCCGACTTGACTGATTGGTAGACATCTATAACCCTTGGAGTCAACACTCCACCAGGTGAACTTGTGGGAGACTAAGGGCTCTAAGGAATAAGGCCCCAGCCTTATTGCATGCCCCTTAGAATCATCGCGAGGGACTGTCGCAGTCTGCCCTCACGACATCGTGGATCCTCTCGAACTAGGTGATCGTTATCCTATAGTTCAAGCCACAGTGGGAGTGCTAGTAGGCTGTGGCATTGCTGTTGTCCACACCTCTCCCTCAACCTCTCTGGAAATCGTGTGTGACCCCTTTACTCCATATGTGAGTCTGGTCGGCAAGATATCATCAGCCTGCATCATCAACCATCATGTCATATCATGTCAACAACATATCATCAAATCAATAACTATCATGGTAAATAAATCAACTTAAGTAGCACACTCCCTGACTCAACCTGAAGTCCAAGGGTTTCGTCGATGCCTCTGCATCATCCAGGTCAAAAACCCTGCACACTCAATAAAACTGAGTCAATAGCACCTGTTTATATCAAAGAAATAAAACATCATGTCATCTATCATGATGCATCATCATCAAGGATAAATGTTTTATCATCATAAAAATCTAGATCACTTGCGAGCAAGTGTCCTCAAAGAATAAGTTTTGTAAGTGCGCTAGAGCGGGATGTTACATACACCCCCTCTTGGTCTAAACTTCATCCCGAATTTTCTCAGTAAAAGTGCCGAAATAATGTACCACAATATCATAAGTATCATAGTATCATAAGTCTATCTATCAAACAAAAATGGAAACTGTTGGCGCATATCATATGCGTCCTCCCAGGTCGTCGAGTGTGGACTATAACTATCCCACTGGACCTTGACCTGATCTACCATTCGACATCGTAACTGTCGAACGCGATGATCTAAAATGCGGACTGGCTCAGCCATGAGCGCTCCCTCGTCCGATACCTGCAAGGAACTCATGTCAATCACGTGTGTAGGATCACTAATATAATGTCTCAAAACAGATACATGAAAAACATCATGCATACGCCTCAAAGAATCAAGCAAGTTTGTCGATAGGCCACAGGCCCCTTTCTCTCCACAATCTCGAAAGGTCCCACAAACCTAGGAGAGAGTTTATCTCGCTTTCCAAACTTGATCGAACTCTTATGTGGTTTAACCCGCAAGAAGACTCGATCGCCGACCTCGTAACTACGGTCAACTTGGTGCGCATTGGCATAACTCTTATGTCAATCCTATTCTTCTTTAATCCTTTGTCTTATTGTTTGCATTTTCTCTTCCATTTCTTGGATCACTTCTGGTCCCACCAGGACCCTATCCTCAAGCCGATCCCAACTCAAGGGCATCCGACACGGACGCCCATAAAGAAACTCAAAATGTGCCATCTTAATGGTGCTCTGGTAACTGTTGTTATAAGCGAATTCTAATAGAGGCAAGAATTCCTCCCAACGCTTTTGTTGGTCCATCACGTACATGCGCAACATCTCTTCCAAGGTTTGGTTCGTTCGTTCCGTCTGTCCGTCAGTCTCTGAGTGATACGAAGTACTAAAGTTAAGTTGAGTTCCCAAGGCCTCTTGAAAACTCGTCCAAAATCGTCCAGTAAACACCGATCCTCGATCGGATATAATCCTCTTAGGCACGCCATGCAGCCTCACAATCTCACTGATAAAAACTCTCACTATGTCAAGTGCCTGATACGTCATATGAACAGGAATAAAGTGAGCACTTTTCGTTAGAGTGTCTACTTCTAAAAAAATTGAGTCGTGTCTCCTTGCCGTCAGTGGCAATCCAACAATAAAATCCATCGAAAGAACTTCCCATTTCGATTTCGAAATGGCATGTGGTTGAAGTAATCCTGTCGGGTGTCTATGTTCAGCCTTTACCTGCTGACACTCGAGACATCTAGAAACAAATTTGACTATGTCGGCCTTCATTCCCTTCCAGAAGAATAAGGGTTTAAGGTCTGCCCTCATCTTCGTGACTCCTGGGTGAGCCATGTAAACTGCTCTATGAGCTCGCTCAGGATCAACATCCTCAACTCGTCATTCGGTGGTACGTAAATGCGACCTCTAAACCTCAATAAACCATTGCTATCAAAGGAAAATCCTTCATATTGCGGTACCATCATTGGGTTTAGTCCGATAAAATCCTCGACTTCTTTGTACAAGTCATCATCTCGCTGTAAAGTGAGAGTTTTCTCACGTAGATTCGTCTAAAGAGGCAACATCGAAAAGATGCGTGGCCTCTGACTCAAAGCATCCGCCACTCGGTTCACTGTTCCCTTTATGTAAGTAATCTCGAAGTCGTACTCGCTAAGCAATTCCGACCAACGTCGTTGTCGCGCGTTCAGGTCGCTTTGCGTNTTATTTCTTCGTTATCATTTAAAAACCATGGGTTTCAATTAATTTATCTCCCTCATTACTTTACCCCCCCCTTAAATTTAAGAAGACTAAATCATTATATAAGAGGGTTTCAGTTCACAACTTTATTTTTATTTTTATTTTTATTTTTCTTAGGGTTAATCGAAATTTATCTTAGAAAGGTTTTTAGGCTTAGGTTTAGATTTTGGACAGGGTGATAGTCGCTTAGGGGAGTTGTTTTAAGAATTTTTTTCAGGCGTTAAAGGTTTTTAGGGTCATCTAGGTTTGTCTCATCATCAACATCCATGCGACATGCCCTTCAGGACGCACTACGTGCTCCAAGGGTGCCACTCGCCTCGTTTGCTTCTATTGTGCGACGTGCCCTTTAGGATGCACCACGTAATCCAATGGTGCCACTCGCCAATTTGTGTTTCTTTTGCGCGACGTGCCCTTCAGGATGCACCACGTGCTTTAAGGGTGCCACTCGCCGACTTGACTGATTGGTAGACATCTATAACCCCTGGAGTCAACACTCCGCCAGGTGAACATGTGGGAGACTAAGGTCTCTAAGGAATAAGGCCCCCTCCTGACTGCGCACCCCTTAGAATCATCGCGAGTGATTGTCGCAATCTTCCCTCATGGCATCGTGGATCCTCTCGAACTAGGTAATCGTTAGCCTACAGTTCGAGCCACGGCGAGAGTGATACTAGGCTGTGGCAGGGCTGTTGTCCACACCTCTCCCTCAACCTCTCTGGAAATCATGTGTGACCCCTTTACTCCATATGTGAGTCTGGTCGGCAAGCTATCGTCAGCCTACATCATCAACCATCATGTCAGATCATGTCAACAACATATCATCAAATCAATAACTATCATGGTAAATAAATCAACTCAAGTAGCACACTCCCTGACTCAACCCAAATTCCAAGGGTTATGTCGATGTCGATGCATCCTCCAGGTCAAAAACCCTACACACTCAATAAAATTGAGTCAATATCACCTGTTTATATCAAAGAATTAAAACATCATGGCATCTATCATGATGCATCATCATCAAGGATAAATGTTTTATCATCATAAAAATCCAGATCACTTGCGAGCAAGTGTCCTCAAAGAATAAGTTTTGTAAGTGCGCCAGAGAGGGATGTTACACTTCTAGTTGTAGCCTCCTTCTAGTTGTAGCCAAAGAATTGGGGAGTTGGAGCTTCCCTCAGGTTGTAGCCTGAGAAACTAGGGGGTTGAATCCTTCTTCCAGTTGCAGTTGGAAAACAAAGGAAGTTGGTTCTTTCAATGAATGTAATTCTTCAAGACATATAAGAAAAAACATTTTGTGGTTTTCTTCTGCTTTGGGTTTCCACGTAAAACACTGTTGTACTGTGTATGTGTGTGATTGTTCATTTCTTAATGCTCATTATTAGATAATAATTCTAATTTGATATAACACTTGGATTATTTGGTCAAAAAGGATTATAATTGTTCTATTACTGATCCACCACCCCTCTCAGTAATCTAACAATTGGTATTAGAGCAAGTTCCTTCAGAAATCAGTTTAACCACTAAAAGGTAGATCATGGAGAGTAACAACTTGTATAAAAATGGAATACCATAGTTTGATGGATAGAAGTATGCTTTTTGGAGCATAAGGATGAAGACATATATACATGTACATGGATTTCAAGTTCCATAATAAATTGTAGTTGGATTCACAGAACTAAAATTTCCACCAACAAATGACAAAGCAGTGAAACTCGGTGAAAATAATTCAAAAGGCACAAATTCACTTTTGAATGGTCTCAGTGATACGATATTCACCAAATTTGCACATTGTAAATCCTCTAAAGAGATTTGGGACAAGCTTTGAAATATCTATGAAGGAGATACACAAGTCAAAGCAGTAAAGTTTCAAACTTATAGAGGTCAGTTCGAACAACTAAAAATAAAGGAAGATGAGAATATTGCATCCTACTTCTTACAAGTCGATGAAACAGTGAATGCAATCATAGGATTGGGAGAAGAAATCGAAGAATCTTTAATTGTTCAAAAGGTACTAAGATCTATTCCTATGATATTTAACCCTAAGATAAGAGCACTAGAAGAAAGATCAGATATAAAGTCAATAAGATGGATAGACTGCATGGACTATTGACAACATATGAAATGCGAACTGAATAGGAAAATCCAGATGTAAATGAAGCAGCCTTCAAAGCATCCAAAATATCAAGGAAAAATAAAAAGGAAAAAGAAGAATATAGAAGCAGTAGTGACGTCTTAGAAGATGATGAAGAAGTGGCCAACTTCGTCAAAAGACTGAAAAAGGGAACCGATGGTAGGTATAGAGGTAAGATTCCTTTAATTTTTTTTAATTGTGATGGTATTGGTCATTTTTCTAACAAATTTCCTCATAAGAAAAAGAGAATTGATGAAGGTTACTCAAAAGGAAAACACACATATAAAGGAAAAAGAACTATAAAGAAACTTTTCAAGAAAATCTTATGCACCAAAGAAGACATATCATCATCATATGAAGATGAAGTTAGTTATAGTGAGACATGAAGAGTTCTATTCATGGCAGTAAAAGACTCCGACAAAGAAGACTCCAAAGAAGAATGTGAAGAAGTTGAAGAAGAATATGTAGGATTCGAAGAAGAAATTGAAGAAGAAGAAGTTGACTATCGAGAAGAATTAATGTGTGCCATAGAAGTTATCATAAGAGAAAAGAAGAAAAACAAGAAACTACAAGCAAAACTAGACAAGAAAAAAGACACTCGAGAACTAGAACAAATGATCACAAAATTGAAGGTTCAAATAGAGGAAGATAAAAGAATTGATGAATCACTCAAAGAAATGCTAGAAGAAAAGGACAGGATCATTGGAAACTTGGAAGCATAGATTGTCACACTAAGAAAGGATATTCAAAAGAAAAATATGCAGAATAGCTCAAAATTTCAGGATGACATTATCAGTAGTGAAAAATCTCATCTTGACAAGTCCGAACTTGGATACAATCAGACAGAAAAGGGATCAATCTCAAAAACAATAGAGCAAGAAATATATCCAAAAAGTTATGCAGAAACAATCAAAGGGGATATGGATATATACAAGGAAGATTACAGGGAAAATACTCCACCGAGAAAATTTAGATTTCAGAATCAACAACAGATAGATAGGCCTCAAGAAGAAAAAATATTCATAAGAGAACCTCCTTTCAGAATATCTTCAACTCCCACGTATCAAACTATATTTTTTGGTTTGTTTTATGCATGTAATAATTTTGGACATAAAGTTATGAATTGTGTAGCTAACAACTTTGAGAGTCATACATAAACGGGTTATTCAAGAAGACCTAGTGAAACACAGAGAAAAAGTTACAACACGTTTGAATCTTTGAGCACTGAAGTGGAATGTTACAAATGTAACAATTTTGGACACGTGGCCAAATATTTAAGAATGACAGTCGTTCCTAAATAAATTCAACAAAATAACAACAGTCACAGACAAGAACCTCAAAAAACGACATGGATAAGAAAGAAAGATCAGTATAGCAATGAAGAATGCACAATCGCTCTATAAGCTAAGCATAAGAAATGTGGTTGGTATGTTGACAGTGGATGTTCAAAACACATGACAGGTGATAGAGCCAAGTTTCTTACATTACCAAAGGAAAGATATGGATCAATATCCTTCGAAAATGATGATTCAACCAAAATCATTCGAAAAGGCACAGTCATAATTGGGAACAAGAATGAAAAGGAAGAAAATGTTCTACTGGTAGAAGATATGAAACATAATCTTCTAAGTGTGAGTCAAATGTGTGACCAAGGTCATAAATTTACTTTCGATTCACAAAAGTGTGAGATAAGAAAAGAAGGTTTAGGGAAATTGGTCGCTACAGATGCAAGAACTTCAAGAAACATATATGTGTTAAGTGAAATTGGAAATGAAAAGTGTTTTCTAGGAAAGGAATATGAAATTTGGCTATGGCACAGAGGAATGGGTCACATACATTTTGATAACCTTGTCAAAGTCAGCAAAAGATAAGCAGTCAGATAAATTCCCCAGATCACGAAACCAACCAACACTTTATGAAAGCATTGTCAACAAGGAAAGAAAACAAAGACCAGGTTTAAATCAAAGAAATATCCAACAAAAAGACCACTGGAAATTGTGCATACTGATCTATTTGGACCAACTAAAACAAAGGGCTTAAAAGGCGAGAAATACTTCATGTTATTAGTTGATGATTATACAAGAATGACTGCAATTTTCTTTCTCAAGAATAAGTCATAAGATTTTGAAAACTTCAATATCTACAAGGAAATGGTTGAAAATGAAATGGATTCAAAAATCAAATGCTTGAGATCTAATAATGGAGGAGAGTTCACCTAAAAGGAATTTATGTACTACTACAACAATCATGGAATAAAAAGGCAATTCTTCTTTGCTAGGACACCTCAAGAAAATGGAGTTGTTGAAAGAAAGAACATGATAGTACATGAAATGGCTCGAACAATGTTAATGGATTCAAAATTGACAGATATTTTTTGGACATAGGCAGTGCATACAACACTTCACATTTAAAACATAGTAATTCTCATAAACAACACTGAAAAAACTCATTACGAACTATGGAAAGGAAGACTAGCAAATGTAAAGAACTTCAGAGTTTTTGGAAGCAAATGCAATATCAAAAGAGAATATGGCGGAATGGAAAAATTTGACTCTCGTGTGGAAAAAATAGTACTTGTTGGTTACTCAAGTAGAAGGAAAGAATACAAGTGTTACAATCTAAGATTGAACAAAGTTGTGGAAAGCATCAACGCAATAATTGATGAAACAGGCAGACCAAAATCAAAGGAAGAAAATGAATCAATGAAACAACCTTTAGCAGGAGAAGTAGAAGATGAAAAACAAGTAGAGGAGGAATATGAAGAGAATATGACAGAATCAAAAGAGAAAGTTCAGCAAGTGTCTCCACAGACACCGAGTAAATGAGTACAGAAGAATCATCCTTCACTTCAGATTATCAGAAACAAATATGTAGGAGTTGAGACTAGAAGAAGAATCCCTTCACCAGAACAAACACACCTAGCACTCTTATCTACAATTGAACCAAACTATTTTGAAGAAGCCAACAAGGATGAATTTTGGAATAAGGCCATGGATGAAGAATTGGATCAAATAGATAAAAATGACACTTTTGAATTGGTTCCAAGATCAAAGAATAAGAATGTGATCGACACAAAATGGGATTTCAGGAATAAATTGAATGAAGATGGACAAGTTACAATGAACAAATATAGATTGGAATGTAAAGGATATGCACAGATTTAAGGAATCGACTTTGAAGAGACATTTGCCCCAGTTTCTAGAATGGAAGCAATTCGTTTGTTTTTAGCTTATGCATGCTCTAAAAATATTAAAGTATATCAGATGGATGTAAAATCATCTTTTCTGAAAGGGGAACTTGAAGAAGAAGTATAAATTGAACGATCAGAAGGATTTCAATTGTCAGAGAACGCAAATTATGTGTGTAAATTAAAGAAGGCCTTGTATGGTCTAAAACATTCTCCTAGAGCATGGTACTCTAGAGAGGATAAGTATCTGTAGCAGGTAGGGTTCAAAAAAGGAAGTGCAGAAAATAACCTATACATCAAGTTAAGTCAAGGTAATATTTTATTACTTGAAGCTTATTTTGATGATATTATTTTTGGTAGTGATGATGACAGGTTAAGCTAGAAGTTTGCAAAAGAAATGCAGAATGAATTTGAAATGTCATTCCTTGGAGAACTATCCTTATTTTCGGGACTTTAGATATGTCAATGAAACCAAGCAATCTTTATTTCTCAAACCAAGTATATCATAGAAATGACAGAGGTTCGGAATGGAAGATTGAAAGCTAGTTGCAAGTTGAGAAAATATGATGACTCGAAGTCTACAGATTAGAGGAAATAAAATTCAATGATTGGTAGCGTACTATATGTGACATCATCCAAACCAGATGTAATGTAGGCAGTTGGACAGGTGGCACAATTTCAAGCAACACCAAAGGAATCACATGCATTATCAGTGAAGAGGATTTTCAAATATCTCAAAGGAACATAAGAGTTTGGATTATGGAATCCAAAAGGAAAATAAGAGTTTGGATTATGGAATCCAAAAGGAAATGATCTATCACTTATTTCCTACATAAATGTAGATTGGTCAGGTTGTATTGATGACCGATGAAGCACCAGTGGAGAAACATTCTACTTGTGTGAGTGTTTAGTATCATGGCTAAGCAAGAAACAATCATCAATATCCTTATCTATAGTCGAGGCAGAGTATACTGCAGCAACATCATGTTGTACACAAGTTCTTTGGATGAAACAAACTCTGACATATATACATGTTGAGTATGATGATACCATTCCAATCTATTGTGATAATACAAGCGCCATCAATATCTCAAATAATCTGGTGATGCACTCCAAGATGAAGCACATTCCAATCAAGTATCATTTTCTACGGGATCAGGTTGTAGAAAAGAACATCAGAGTTGAGTATGTGGGAACAAAAGAACAAGTGGCAGATATCTTTAAAAAATCACTTCCAAAGGAAGCCTTTGAATATCTTCGCCAGAGACTTGGAGTTATTTCTACTCCAAAATTAATTATTTTTTAATTCTTATCTTATATGTCTTAGATGTACACGAAGAAGCACCACAATAGGACAATTCAGTTAAGGGGAGCAGCCCCAGATGGGAAGATACCTTTTCCACTGATGATAAAGGGGGAGAGATTTATCAGATGTAGAGGACAGAGGCATGGTTCAAGGAGGAGAATATATATCAGATGCAGAGGACAAAGGCATGGTTCGAGGGGGAGAAACAAAGGCATGGTTCCAAGGGGAGAAAATTTATCAGATGTAGAGGACAGAGCCATGGTTCCATAGGGAACATGAGTGATATGATTTCAGTATTTCATCAGATTGTTTCCATTAATTCTAAAGGGGGATATTGTTGATTAAGTTTGGTTGTCATTGATGTCAACCCTTGAACAAAGCCCCGTAGCACAAAGGTTTGGGTAATGGACCCAAGATTTTTTTATGTAAACATGACTCATTATTTTCTTATCATGGTTGATAAGAATTAAAGATCGATGAACTCCAAAGTGGTCCCCTTATGGTGAAATCCTTCACGAGAAGACGCTTTGTGGAGTGAGAGAACCCATCCTTAATTGTGGAATAATGAGATGAAGGATAGTGAATTTGTCAGTAAAAATATCCTAGATGGATAGTGCTTGTCATGTCATTTCTGGTGATATGTGGAACGTCACATAACTCCTCATGGTTAGAGAGTTATGACCATATGAAGTTGAAGAACCCATCATAAGTCTTATATATGTCCCCAGGGGTCAAAGTGATTTGCAAGAGAAATTATTTTAAATGAAGAATCCCTAAAATAAGGAAATTGTAAGGCTACATGAAGATATAAATAAGAGGCAAAGCTCACTCATTAAAAATACACTTGTACATATTGTATATCTATTTTTCTTGTGTGAAACTTCTTGTAAACACTTGTGGATACATCTGAAGTGGAAAACATCTGAGGTAGCATGAAGGGTTGATGATGAAATTCTCGGATTTATAGAAAACCCTATTTTCTGAGGCATACACGGGTTGTCTTTGTATAGGGTGCATACAGAACGTCGGTTTTCTGTGTATAGGGAGTGCACGTACGCGGGCTAGCTATGTACAGGGTGAGTACATGTTGGTAAATCCATGGAAACTTGAAAAGATGAATATGCAGAGGTTCTAGATTCTGAGATCAAGCTCCCAGGAAGGTATAAAGAGCTTAGATACATCAGATCCATCCATTGGTTCAAGAGGTATGTCTTATTTCTATGAATATTTGGATTTTGATGTACTCATGAGGAATGCCAATGGATATTTGAGGATTCTCCCTAGAGAGACTAGTAGCTACATGGAATATTTTGCATGATTCAGATCTACTGAAATACAATGTCGGTATATTCATTATTGATACTTCCTATTGAGGCACATCTTGTATTTCTTGGCATATGACTAAGGGTTTTTATGGTACATAGTTGAGATCTTGTATTTGTTTATGTATTGAGAGGCTAAATATCATAAAGGGTTTGATGACTAAGATCATGTGAAGGAAAGTATACTTTTTCATGATTTTAGACACCTATATGACACATGACTAGAGAGACATATTTGTATTGAGTAAATTTTATGTATGAGAATGCATGCACAAGGTAAAGTTACAGTCTAGATATAGTGACAGGTTACGGATCTATGTGAAAGAAGTTACAGAGGGTACATATGCTCCCTAGGCATACGCAGTCTACATAACAGTTAGGGAATGTACATACGCAGGTTGCATAATAGATAGGGAATGTACATACGTGGGCTACAGTGCTACAGGTCACATACCTGTTATATTTTGTAGATACATGTTCAATTCAGGTACATAATGATTACAGGGCAATTGTACAGATTGGATACAGGTCAATGGTACAGGTTGATATAGTTGTACAACAATATATATCATAGTGACAGTTTGTCAGTGGTTCCATCATTCTACTTATACTTCAGGGTGGTTGGACAGGGCAAGGAAATATGGTTGTATCCGCCTTCCATTTGTAGTCGGACAACAGAGGCGGTTGTAGCCTCCTTCTGGTTGTAGCTAGAGAATTGGGGAGTTTGAGCTTCTCTTGGGTTGTAACCCAAGAAACTAGGGGTTTGGAGCCTCCTTCGAGTTGCAGCTAGAAAAAACAGGAGGTTGGTGCTTCCAATGAATGCAATTCTTCAAGAATTATAAGAAAAAGCATCATGTGGTTTTCTCTTGGTTTGGGTTTCCACATAAAGCACTAGAACACCTTCTGGTTGTGAGAGATTTTGCAGATGTCTTTCCGGAGGAATTACCTGGGATGTCGTCGGAGAGAGAAATGGAGTTTACCATAGACCTAAAACTGGGGACTGAACCGATAACAAGAACGCCTTATCGGATGTCGACTCTGGAGTTACAAGAGTTGAAAATGCATCTGAAAGAGTTGTTGGACCTGGGTCTGATACGTCCTAGTGTGTCACCGTGGGGTGCACCTATTATTTTCATACGAAAGAAGGATATATCGTGAAGGCTTTGTATTGACTACCATCAATTGAACAAGGCTATGATCAAGAATCAGTATCCATTGCCGATAATTGATGATCTGTTCGATCAAATGAAGGGTGAAACAATGTTCTCCAAGATCGATTTGCGATCAGGGTATCACCAATTGCGGATCAAGGAGGATGATGTCCCTAAGGCCGCCTTTAAGATGAGGTTTGGACATCACGAGTTTATTGTTTTACCGTTTGCACTGATAGACGCCCCAGGGGTATTTATGAGTTTGATGAACGGGGTGTTCCGTGAGTACTTGGAAAAGGTCATCCAAGTTTTCATTGATGAACTTTTCGTTTACTCCCGTACAACGGAGGAAAATGAAGAGCACTTCCGCTTGGTACTATAGTATTTGCTAGAGCTCAAACTGTATGGGAAGTTTTCCAAATGCTCATTTTATCAATCGAAGATTCACTACTTAGTGCATGTCATCTCCAGCGAAGACATCGTCGTGGAACCAGCCAAGGTCGAGACTATTATGGAATGTCCTGCACCTACAAATTTCTCGGAAGTTTGTAGCTTCATGGTTTTAGTAGGA
>JZKD02S0615913.1:0-15854 GCA_000966675.3 Picea glauca
CTTGGAGGATTGATATTGGGTTTTCCACTCATACTTCGGGTGCTTCTTCAAAAGGATTCCCCCTTAAATCAATTAGCTCCTCTCCTCTTTGTAGGGATTGAAGGAAAATCTTGTTGAAATGCATCTTGTAGCTTATTGTGCTAAGGATCAACATGTGTTTAAGGCAATGGGGGATTATCAACAAGATTTTTTATTTTCTTACTAGATGAGGATGCAGTGGAATGAATTTTCTTGTCTTTTTGATCAGACAAAGAGATAGTTTGAGTTGGAGGGTTTAGATTTTTTGGAGAATGAGGCTTAGATGGAGTGAAAACCCTTGAATTGACTGATTTCTTTCTTGTCTTGACTGTGAGATGGGGGTTTGAGAATTGGTAGAGGAATTCGTCCCATGTCTTTATCTATTTTGTCAATTCAGATATAACAAGCAATTTGATGAGGCCATGGTGGAATAAGCTATTGTGAGGGTTGGACAAATTTTTACGAACTTGGGAAGACATTTTCTCAAGACTTTTCAGGAAGTAGAAAGGAAAATTCAAGGGTTTATTGAATTGAAAATGGGCTAAGAAACAAAAATGACAAAATTTGAAAATAAAGTACCTACCTTCACAAGTGATAAGCCTGTTAATTACAATCAAGGGGTTAATCAATTATTCCTTGATCCATTCTTTTGACTACCCTTTCTCTCCAGAAACATTTTGAAATTCAGGCTTGAACACTCTGTTATAACTTGGACGTGGCAATTGATGGTGTTTGAAGCATCGATCCCCAAACCATGGAAATTTTGTGGCTGAGAAAATAGATTCCTTAGAGACCAATAAGGCCAGAGACCCTACGTGAGCCAGTCTCCCATCAAATCCAAGAGAGAATTGTAGTGAGATGCCATCGTCATGGCCCTGCAGACTGGCCAAGAATGGTCCCCACCCTGCGCAAAGGAGGATTGTTCATAACGTTTAGGCATGGTTACAGTGTGAAGGATGAGTAGGATAAAGAAATCAGGCAGAGGGTGAGTGCAACACAACAAACTGAGGATGAGCGAAATGGTAATTAGGGTAGAGAATTCAGTTTTTAATGCAATTGAGGTGGAAATGGTTAAATTCATGGGAGAATTCATCATACACGATCACCATGCATGTGCGACTATGATTGCATTGCGTTTGAAGTTTGAATGATGTGTACTTTGGAGGCAAATGAAATTATGTGACAATTAGATCAATGTCCAAGTCTTCGACTTGGACATTTGATCATAAAAATGCATTAATTTTTTTTAATTCAATTACCAACATGAATTTGAAAAATATACCATTGAACCCATATTAACTTACCATTGCACAGGTGTATCAATTTGAACTATCATTTATGCATGATATCATGGTCATTTACAATATATACATACCTCACCTGATCCTCCATATGGCACTTCATCCGTTCTTCCATATGGCACTCCATCCGGTCCTCCAGATGGCACTCCATCTGATCCTCCTGTGCAAGTGGAAATTATCCCCATCATAATGGACGTTCACCCATAGCACTTATATTGGGAAATTTATGGAAGTCATGGTGAACATGAGCATGGAGCATGGACATGATGAGTGTGAATAGGATTATCCATTGTTGATTGCTTTCTCATCGATCTGTAACGATATAAAACAACTTGCTCATCCATTCATGGGCATGTAACACATATATGTAGTGAGCATTTAACAATTTGTTGTTGATATGTAATTTTCATAGACAACCAGTTAAGCAGTCTTCCATTATATAAACATAAAAATGCATAGCAGGATTATAACACACAGTGATGTCAATAGTATAGAATTTAGCATACTAATAAAAACAATTGTTGATATAATAACACAGGATATTGTAAAACAACATGATAGAATTTTTGACAAAGTCTCTACTTCCTCTTCTCATGGATTGTAATATAGAGGGCGATTTCTATCATTTAATAGCTTAGGAAACCCCTCACCCACTCCTAAGTATTGTGACACCTCACAATCAAAGATATAGGGAACCAATCAATTCTCCCAATAGCCTAATATTTACAGTTTTCCAAGTGTAGAGATAAATTTCACACATTAGTCTGACGAGATGGTTAAAGCATGGCCCCACCTATAGGATAGAACATCCCACATATAGTTAAGAAGAAGTAGGCAAGAGAGTCTTAGGATTGTATTAAAGTTAGTTCCCAATGGAGGAGTGATGGAGTTCATTTACCTTTGCTTAACCATGCATACTTCTTTTCATCTTTGTGTACAAGTAATGTCGTACATCAGGACAAGTTTTAAGATTTAGAAATTTTATTTATTGTTTGTCAGATCATCACCCTCGCTAGGTAGAATGCCCCACTCTATTCAATACTCCGACGGGTTTATCTAGTCAAGCCATAGGCCGGTACTCGCTACCAGCAGACCTGTTCAATATCTCGACGGGTTAGTCTCTTACACCTTTTACAGTAGAGACTGGTCCACCATATTTTAAGATTTTGTATAAAGATTTCTTTTTTCAAGAAGATGGAGAGGAAGGACTGAAATTTTTTATTTAGGATTGGGATGGTATTTATGTTAGAGTATGACTCTTCTTTATGTATTCCTTATAGATTGTCCTGATATAAGGGATACTTAAGTGGACGTAGCCTATCTAAATATATGGTATAATCAAAAATTTTTAGTGTGTAGTGGATGGTACCATTAGAAAAGAACATAAAGATATCTTCAGGCCCTACTCACTTTCTTCTTTTTTTAAAGTTATATTGATGTTTCCATGGATAACTATTAATGCGAGCTTCTTACTACTCTTTCATAAAGATACTTTACTCACCCACTCAGGGTTCTTGGGGAAATTGTATGAGTAACCTCTAGGTTTGAGAAGACAAGGTGCCACTTCCTTATATCCTCTAGTGGTGGAGGTTATGAGCAACTTCCATTAAAGATGCCTTGAGAGAAAGGAAGATAGAAATATTGTAAAAATCGCTAATTCACAACAAGCAATTTCTAAGCATAATAAAAAGTCATTATTCAATTGATGCTCAAGAAGACAACAAAGTTCAAATATATTAACATCTTTTCTGAAGGAAAATACTTCTATTTTTGTCTTCTTGAAGTTTTTCACTCATGGTGAAATAAATACCTGCAGAGATCTCTAAAATTGTTTATCAACAAAAACACACTTTAAATTATTTACATGTGTACAATCAAAATTCAGAAAAAGTTTCAAGAACAGGGGGAAGGAGAAAAAACTTCCCCATCCACTAAGGCCAATGCCTTGTTGGTTGACATGACTTGTAGAAAATCTTCTTTGGAAATGGGTATGTGGTAAAGTTTAAGTCGGTGTCCATTCATTGCAAAAGAGACTTGTCCATCATCAATTGTTTTTATCTTAACAACCCCATTATCATACATGGTAGCTACCTCATAAGGACCCACACATCGAGTGGTAAGTTTGACTTTAAAAGTTTTTAATTGAGAATCAAACAACAAATCCCAATCACCAAGTTGAAATTGTTTCTTATTAATAAATTAGTCATGCCACTTTCTCCTCTAGTTTTGAACTATCATTGTTCGTTGGATAACATCTTGTCTAATTTCAACCAATTCGTTCAATTGTAGGGCTCGTTGTTTCTGTGCCTCATCTAGGTCTAATCCAAATTGTGAAGCAATACATAAAGTCCTTACTTGGAATTCAAATGGTAGAAGTACTTTTTTTCGATAAACTAGTTTGTATGGGGTATGCCCAGTGGTGTTTCTCCAGGTGGTATGATATGCCCACAAATCCTATGGAAGTCTATCAACCCAATTCCTATGGTGTAATTGGACATTTTTTGTTAAGATAGTTTCCAAAAAATTGTTTGTGGACTCTACTTGACCATTAGCTTGAGGGTGATATGGAGAAGACTTACAGTGCTTGATCCCATATTTCTCCATTAATTCCTTCATCAACTTAGAAGTGAATTGTGTGCCCTGGTATGTAACAATTTCATGAGGAACACCAAAGCGAGTAAAGATGTCTTCATAAATGAATTCAACAATAGATTTTTCGGTAGCCCTAAATAAGGATTTTGCCTCTCTACCAACTTGGTGACATAATCTGTACAAACCAAAATATATTCTTCTTACGAGACATGGGTGAAATTGGTCCTACAAAATCAAGGGCCCATTTCTCAAAAGGTTCTATCACAACTTGGGCACGTAAGGGAATTTCATCAAACCTATTCTTTGAAAGCTATCATAACTTCTCACATATTTGGTAGCATCCTTAAAAATGCTAGGCCAATATTAACCTGAATGTAAAACCTTATATGTTGTGAGTTTGTCGGAAAAATGGCCACCACATGGTCCATCATGACAACTTCATAGTATTTCTGGTATCTCATTTTCTCTGACACATCTATGAATAATCATGTTTGGTCCATTATGAAAAAGTTCATGGCCAACCCAGGAGTAGTTATCACTTTTCATGATAATTCTATGCTTTTCATGAGGTGACAAATGAGCTAGTAACTTCCTAGTAGCCAAATAATTTATCATGTCTGCAAACCATGAGATATTTACAGAGAGGGAAAAGAGATGCTCATATGGAAAATTATCATCAACAGGAATATCGTCACCCTCATGATTAATGCGTGAAAGAAAATCAGCTACTAAGTTCTCTTTTCCAGGTCAGTCAAGGACGATGATATTGAACTCTTGTAATAACAGGAGCCACCTAGTCACTTGGCCATTGGTAATGCATTTAGTCATGATAAATCTAATGGCATAGTGATCTACATGTACAAATAACTCGTATCTTATGATATAATGGAAAAATTTATTGATGGCATGAATAACTACCAAGAATTACTTTTAGGTAATTGTATAGTTTAACTCAGTAGGGGACAAGTTCTTACTCATAAAATAAATTGCATAGGACTTGTGGTCTTATTTTTGTCCTAATACTCCTATTGTAGTATCGAAGGCATTAATGGATATGTGAAATGGCAGGGCCTAATTAGGTCCCCTAATAACCAGTGCCATAGATAATTTAGCTTTTAGAGTTTCAAAGGAAGTTTGACACTTGTCAATCCAAAGAAAATCAACATCTTTTGTAAGGAACCCAAACATGGGTGCAACAATATTTTTAAAATTCTCAATAAATCGTTGGTAGTATCTGACATGTCCAAGAAAGATTCTTACCTCTTTTTGAGTCTTTGGGGTGGAAATTTGACGATTACCTCAATCTTAGCAGGATCCACTTTAATCCCTTCAGATGAGATGTGATGCCCTAAGACTACTCCTTCAACCAACAACATTTTACTTTTTTCATGACTTAAGGATAGATTCATTTCTTGACATTTGATAAGGACTTTATTTCGATTATCTAGGGCTTCTTGATAAGTATTTCCATATACTGTAAAGTTTTCCATATACATTTCCACACATTCATGAATAAGGTCAAAAAATATCCCTAATACTACTCATTGAAATGTGGTAGCAACATTACACAAACCAAATGGTAAGACCCTATAAAAATAGGTTCCCCAAGGATAAGTGAAAGTAGTCATTTCCTGATCCTCAGGTGCTATGAGAATTTGGTTGTATCCGCTATATCCATCCTGGAAGGAAAAGTATTTCTTCCCTGACAAGTTATCCAAGACTTGGTCAATGAAGGGAAGGGGAAAATAATCCTTTAGATTGGCGTTATTAAGTTCTCAGAATTGGACACAAATTCTCCATTTTATGGTTACTTTATTTGGAACCACTGTAAGAGGGGATACCCATTTACTGTTAGAGATTGGATAAATAAAGTCGACATTCAATAACTTCTGTATTTTCTTTCACTATATCCTTGAGTGTCAGATTCATCCTTCTCTTGGGTTGCCTAACAAGTGTTACTTCTACCTGGGTATATATGTGATGAATGCATGTGTCAGAGTGTATACCCTTCATATCAGTGTATTCCCAGGTGAATGCCCCTGATTGTTCTTTAAGGACATTTACTAACTGTTTTTGTTGGTATGCATCTAGTACGGAATTTATATGTAGGAATTTCCTAGGACTAATCTCATAGGGCATGGTATAAGATGTGGTAGACTCATCTATATCAAAAATAAAATATGTCTAAGAAAAATTTAATGGGTCCAACTATTCCGGAAATTTTTCACCAAACATGTACTCAAATTGGGGAAAAGATTATGGAAAATCAACACACATGATAGCAAAAATAAATTTATTTAACACATTTTCCATTTTTTGTTCCTGAAGTGCCCAAGAATGATTACTCAACAACACGGGTTCTTCCCAGTTCTCATTATCATATGGAAATTCAAGACACCATAGATTCTCCATAATAGGTTGAGCTGGTGGGTATATGGTAAACTTGTGTATATAAAGTACATTAGAGATGATCATTTCACCTTCTCTACAACCAATAAATGCATTGGTTGTGGCCAACCAAGGTCTTCCCAAGATAACGGGATGCCCTTTAGCAAGATCCTTTGAATGAATGACAAGAATGTATACTGGGTATTCCCATGAGGCTAACATAACTATGATATCATCCAATATTCCTTCAAGTATAACTTTTGTCTTATCTGCTAATTCCAAAATAGTTGGGGTAGGTCTAAGAAGAGGTTTCAATTGTAATTCCTCCAAGGTAGTAACAATCATAACATTAATGGATTCCCCTAGGTCTATGAGATTATTTCCAATGGGAACCTTATTAATAGTTGTTTTTATAACAAGGTTCCCCGGGTTTGCATATTTTGTGACCCTAGGCTTCTCTGATATGTATTTAGACAATTATCCTATCAAATGTACTGTCAGAGGATATTTTTGTTTCCTACCCGGTTTCTTGATACACAATTCTTTGACCACCTTAGTGTAAATTGGAATGTCCTTTATGGCTTGTAATAGGGGAATTTTGACACATATATTATTTAATTCATTTAAGATGTCAAATTTCAGTCGGATTGTTGGTTTCTCAATTGCTAATATTTCTGGATAAGGAGGGGCTTTTGTAATCTATGAATATTCATTTTGGGGAATCTTTGGTTCCCGGTACTTAGGAATGATAACATCTTCCCACTTAGTTTAATACATGGGTTGTTTGGGAGTATCGTCTTCTTCTTCTTCTCAAATGACTACTAAAGGCCTCTATCTATCCAAAATGTTTCTCGACCTTAGCTTAATCTCATGTAATGGGACAGGAGAAATAACATATATCGGGAAGGTTTGCAACTCAACATTGTGAAGGGGTTGAGTTGGTTTGTTATTCGGGTTGGGTACCGGTTGTGTTGGTAATAATGTCAGTCTTGGGGATATGGTATTCTGGTATTGCTTGGGTTGTTGTGGAATAGGAGGTAAAGGTGGGGGAACAAAACCTGGCAAACGTTGTTGGAGGTTCGGTGGAAACTGTGGGTAAGGATGAGTGGGAATATGAACAGGTGGAGCCTGAGTGTTTCCTTGGGTATTCCCTTCTCTCGATCCTTGTAGCCAAGGGTGGTGTGAAGCATACTCTAGAGTCCAGTTTTTCCAATCCTATGATTTCCACTGTTGTGGTTGTTGATAATAAGGTGGATCTTGCAGTGGAATATCTTGGTATGTAGGCTGACTCCTAGGCTTCCATGGCCTCTTAGGTTCATAATAATATTCCCTAGGATCTCCACTTCTGTAAATGGCTAATAAACCAGGCAATGATCGGAAATTTTTAGTTGGGTGGTATTTAGTGCAGAAGCCACAAATTGAAATGTTTTCTAATGGGCACCCCCTTGAGGAATTCTTCCTCCTACACCTTGGACAAAATATGCACATTGTTGCATTCTCCTCCTCTTGTTTTATCTTAATCTTTAGGTTGTCCAACTGGGAGCCTATTTTACTTAGGATATCGGTTTTGAATTTCTCCAATAGGTTTACTATCTCTACCCTTGTAACATGACCTGAACTAATTTTTTTTAGGTTTCTACTATAAGGATCCCGAACACTCTTCCTATTTTTGGCTCTACTCCTCGATTAATTTCTACACATTTCACAGATTTCAGTAAATGGTTTATGGGAGATGTCACATGATGCCATTAGGATATGTGTCTCTAGATATTCTTTCAAAATTCCTTCACGGAAAAGAGTCTTGACTGCATCATCTAGAAGGTCATGGTATTTCGATTTCTGTGAGGTATAAGTAAACCGTTGCATGTAATCCTCAAGACTCTAGTCCTCTAACTGTTGAATTTTAAAAATACCAATACGAGAATCCTTAGACTTGCAATAGTCTTGGTATTTTTTAAGAAATATATCTTTGATGACTTCACAATACCTAATAATGGACTCTCCTAACCTCATGAACCATCTTAGTGCAAAATCCTTGAGAGTGGCAGGAAAATATTTCAATTTCTGGGCATCTTGCAAGTAGTTGTAGCTTCTACACAAGATGTCAAACTCAAATAGGAAGATATCCGGGTCTTCAATGTTTTTACCATAAAAGGTGGGAAGTGCAGAGAGCGGAATGTTCTTCATGTTGACATTCTGCGTGGTATCCAAAATTGGAAACCCAAAGGTGGTTTCTGTTTGGTTTCCAACTTCTTCTCCCTCATCATATCTTACATGGTTGTGATCCTCCTGATCATCCATATTGATTTGGTTTCCAAAGAGAGAATACCTAAATTGTTTTATCCTTGAAGATAACAAAGTATCCCAAGGTTCTTTTCTAGGAAGGGTATCCCTTCGATGGGAAGATTTATCTACTGTTTGGATGTTCGGGACTTTACTCGATCCTGTTGAAACTATTGGTGCCAAATTTTCTGTTTCAACTTGGGATACAATTATATTGGCTGAAATTCCAAAGAGAGCATTCACCTGTTCAGGGTCAATGATATCTACAAAGTTAGAGTCCCCTAATGGTGGTGAAAAGGCAAAGGTTGTGTTGGATGGTTCTGATGAAGGCCTGAGTGGTCTTGCCTCTTGTCCCACTACTGTTGATGTTTCAATTTTCTTCTCTACGATGTCCCCATTTTTGGTGTCTTCAGAGAATTCTTTATCTTTTTGAGTTGAGCTAACCCCTATTTTCCGGTATCATGTTGTGGAGTTTATGGGTGGAGTTTTCCTTGCCCCAAAAATGTTAGAAGGAACCTTGATCAGAATTTTTGGTTTGGTTTTGATGTATCTACCCTTTGAGTTCCTAGGTTTTTTCATGAAAGCAGTAAAAAAGAAAAAATATCATTGGGTTTGGGTGAACCTTCTATAACAGATGCGAAGGTTCTTACCTCTCGTCTTAAAGTTCCCTCACCACCAAAATAATTCTAATGTTAATAAATGATCTACTTCCTAACTATTTTCTACCTTAAGACAACTCCCTGACAACAACGCCAAAAATGATGGGTATTCTACATGTACTAATTCCCTCAATTAAAGTGTCAACCTCGAGTAAGAAAACTTTGAGTTGTGGCACAATATGAGCCAAGGTAGAAAAAAAATGTAATGGAAAATTTGTCTAGATAAGGAGATGGTTTACCATATGGATCAACACTTTTTTTACTTTACAGTTCTACTTTCTAAAGAGATGAATTTTAAAATCTATTTAAACAACAAATTCTATGTAAAGAAACCTTCAATTAATGAGCTTCAAGCAATTCTAGAACTATGAACTATTTGACCTAAGTAACCTTAAACAATCTAGGACTATGAACTATCTCTAAATAAGAAAACAACAAGAAATCCATTTCAAATCTATTTAATATATTCAATCTCTTTTTGAATAAACAAACAACAAATAATCTATTTTTGAATTATTTGATCTATCTATCCCTGAATGGACAAGCAAGTAAGCAAGTAATAAATTAATATATCAAAACTATCTCGACAAGTGAACTCTATTCTTAAAAAGAACTCACAACTATTTCTATTTTGCAAAGAATAAACATTAATCTACTTAACTAAAAGCAAGAGTGTTATGATAATATTCAAATTCTAATATATCAAAACTATTTCTATCTTGCAGTAAAAAAAAAGTATTCAAATGTGATGATTGTGTCTTCGGTGGCGAATGATATCATGATGGCATCTAACTACTAATGAAATTTCAAGTGGAATTAATTCAATGCTAAATTCTATAGAGAAATGTAAAGTGTAGATAAGGCAGACTATAGAAAGTTTTTCCATCATTAAAGTAACGCTAGGTGTTCTTGAAATCCATGTGATATTTAAACATTGAACAAAAAATATTCGACATCAACCATTCACTTTATCATACAACTACTGGAAAGTACCCTATTCAAAATCACTAACTCAAGCAAAGCTATAAACTCATAATTAACACTTAATTAAAAATCCTAATTCAAATTCATACTTAAGATCACAATAAAAGCACTATGTGCAAACCTACAAACTCTTGGCTAATGCTAATTAGAAACCACAAATCAAATTCATAACTGATATTTCATTAAAAATCATAACCTAAAGTGAACTAAGCTATCATTAAAAGTCATACTCAAAATCAACCAAGATGCTACTAGAAATAATAAATCAAAATCCATTTCTATCCTATCATGCTGAAGAAACATTAACAATGAAATGGACCTACAAAGAGTATTTGAAATTGCAAATAAACCTATCTAAAATTAGTACTCTATCAAAACTATCAAAATTAAAGCAATTAATCTATCAACGCTACAAATAAACCTATCTAAATTAGTACTCTACAGAGTAATTTACAGCTAGGGAGAAAAAAACATGACAATGTAGTTAAACAACTTCTACAACCTGCAAACAAAATATAATAATTAACACACAACCATGGACGTCCCTATATGATATACATAATTCAGAAAGTAATATGCAAATAAGAAAAAGTGTATAGGAAGATGAATTAGACACACGATCTGCAATTAAAATATACACACAACAAACAATTAGAATTGAGAAATTTACACAGTAAATAAGCGATTTCGAAATCTAAGAAAGAAAATTGTATAAATGTAAATATGCACTGGTATAAACAATCACCTATACTACTGGTGGGCCCCCAAGAAGGTCGTGGCAACACTCCAACAGGAAAACACAGTCGCTAAGCTAACAAAATACTGACATTAATCATAAAAACAAAGTATATAACAAAATGGTGATAATGTCTGTATAAAATAATAAAATTCATCTACTCTTCATGTCACAGGAAGTGGTATTTATAGGTGATTACAAAGCTTGAGAGGTCAACCACCGGAAAGGTTGACCCTCTCTAAAAACAGTAAATTCATTAAATTTATTCTAACAAAAACATCTTTCTTAACAGTCTTTGTGTGCCACTCAACGGTCGCTGCAAATGCGCAAACCAAGATGTGACGAGATCCATAGCTGGAGGGAATGAGGGGTATAAAACCCATATCCCTGATTCATCCATCAAAGGCCACCAATGTACTAACCACCAGCTTCTATGCGCTCTGAGTGTTGGATCATGTGCCAGATGGTGTGCGGAGTAGAGTGCCAAATGAGGGACTGGATGGAGGATTGGATCACGATTCTGACCTGTTTCAAGCAATCCAAAATGTTAGACAATCATAATCATTTAACTGATATGAATTGATCATAAAATCATTGAAAAAACGATAATTATACATACCTTGTGCGATTCTATGGCGAATTGATGTATAAAGCTTTGATAATACCTTCAAAATGGCTAAATGAGAGCATAACATATATAATGTTGCATGCAAAAAGGATTTGGCCATTGGAAAAAAATAGTCAAAACACCAACCCAATATAAACATTATTGCTATGGTGTCAAGCATTTACTTTTCATCAACATACCAGTTCTCGTCCTAGAGGAAACATAATATTCAACAAGAAATGAATTAAGAGCTCTTCCCCTTTCCAAATCCTCGCTTCCTTTAATTTGTATGGCTCACCCAAGCCTATTAC
This sequence comes from Picea glauca, assembly GCA_000966675.3. Classification (NCBI taxonomy): domain Eukaryota; kingdom Viridiplantae; phylum Streptophyta; class Pinopsida; order Pinales; family Pinaceae; genus Picea; species Picea glauca. The sequence continues at coordinate 11,880 of JZKD02S0615913.1, forward strand.
TGCAAACTTACTTATCTAACTAATTTTCTTTTCTAGTTGTACTTGTTCCCACAACTGTTCTTTTCAGCCTACAACTCTGTTAAACAATTCAAAGTTCTTAGGGTGAGAAAAGTGTTCCTCTTTTTTCTCCTTCTTTGATTATGCAATGTATTTCTTATTGTGATCTTGTTGCTCTTTTACTCAAGCAACCTCGATTAGGATCACCCTAATCCTTAGGATACATCAACATGCTTTAATAGAAAACCTTTTTTTCATAAGGAATCATGAACGTGTGCATGCTTCACAGTGCCATTCATTTATCAGAATGGTATACATTCGTATGTTAGTTTTCCACTCATACATTTTGTTCTTAGAAAGTAATACATTTTGTCCACTACTCAATTCTCAACAACCATTAAGATTGTGACTCTGTTCTCTTGATGGAGTCTTCAAATAGTTCCTCCATAGGGAACTCCCTCAGCATGCAACTTTCTTATTGCATATACATCACTATCTATGATGGCCTCAACCTCGATTTAGCTTCAACTATTTACCAAATATTCCATAAGGAATATAAACATGCATCTTTGTCATGCATCCGAATTATGTATCCACACATATTCTGGTTTTGTTAACTTACATGCATGATGTACTTAACCATATGCATAATCGTAATCCTGTGTGTAGCTTCCATAGGTATATTTCACAGCCTACATACATCTCTACTTTAACATTAGTCAACTCATGATTTTTCACAATCATTCTCATGTGATCCTCAAAGGCATAATCATTTTCCCCTCATCCTGACAACAAAGCATCCTTGCTCGTTTACTCTTTCACCTATTTATATTGGCCTTTCCTAGGGGAATGGAGCACATTCCCATTAATTTATCATCCAAATAGAACTTTCATGACTCTTCAGAATGGATTCAACCATGCATCCATGGTATTCATTCTATCTTGGCAAGTGTAAAGCTTGCCTCTCATTTCACTCATTTAGGAAGCCCCTTCTGCCTTTAGTATACCTATACTCTTACATCATACATGTGCATCACTTGCACATTCAATATCATTCATACCTAACTGGTATTACTATTAGGCTTCATATCAAGAAGCTTCACAAGGCATTAAATCCATGCAATCAAGCATATACACACACATCCCATACGCTAATCATGTAAGCTCATTGTTTGCACCCTTTCCATGTCATACATGCACATGGACACATCAAACTTCCAGATCCTTCTCCCAAGAATATCACTACCATTCCTAGGATAAGTTCCATAGAGATACTCAACAATTAGCTTTCCTCTCATTTGGGAGCTTGCATTCATTCTCATGCTATCCACATGGCTAGTTTAACAGACCTAATCATAACTATGTCTCTCTGTTCGTATGACAAGAACCAACAAGAAATTTTTCTTGCCTCTAGTGTTATAAGATGACTCAACATCCCAGAAATATTATTTGGGAAAATCAAATAGTTCCCCAAGGAAACGAGACAACTTATCAAGCTTCTCTTTCATGCCTCAAACCATTCTTGGTCAACAACTTTCTACAAGGGAATCATTTCCTAATCTCCCTCTTACAACTATATGAGTATACCAAGCTATTTCCATATGGTTATCATCCACCTCTGGATATCATTCTGACCCATTGGGATTCTATAAGTACCCCAACACTTCCTTTACCACATTCAAGATGAACATTTAATCAATCATTTTACCTTATTTATAATAAATTTTAATGTCCAATAACATTTGGACTATTTTCTTAAAACCCAGATACAATTTCAATTATGTTACTTACTAAGTATTCTAGTTCAGAATTCCAGAGTATCTTTAGGTCATAATCATTCTTAACAATTATACCTATAATTCTTCCTTCTATTCAACAACAATCAGGGATGGAGGTCACTCTCCTCCTCCCACAAGAATTCCGCCAGACTAGTTTCCTATCCACCAAGGAAGGGAGGCTGTTGTGATTTCTCACTCAATCACTCTGTATACCTACAACTTCGTTTATCAGCTTGATTAGAAAAACCCTGCCTAACAATTCATGTACCTAGAAACAAAATTTGTTTCTCAATTTCCTTCGGAACCCAAGAGCTGCGCAGCCTCTCCCTTTTCATAGAATGGTCACCAGACTCATTCCTAAGATCATGAGGGTTTATACACATATACCAAGTTTAATCCTTCATTAAAGAAGCAATTATTATTGCTATGGATCCTTTCAATACATTCACATACAAGTCTTCCTATTAGTTCCCATCAACACAATCCCACTCCTATAGGATCGATTATTCTTTCCCAAAGAAATGATAGGATTCCTTTGCCATAGACTAGAATGATTCAATCTTGTTGGGTAAAATTCCAACTGTATTTTAATCTACATATTTCTACTCAAGGAACTTATGCAAAAAATTTCTATTTGGCAGTAATATTCTCCACAGGATCATCTTAGCCCTAGTAACCTAATCTTATGACTGTACAACAATACGTACAATTTCACAGTGAAGTCAACTTCTTTATTTGGAAACACTAGAAACACACAGTGTAGATTTCCAAAACATCTATAAAAAACAACATGTTTCATTCCTCTCTTTGGTAGAGTTTTGAATAAAACCTATTAGGAATGTGGTAAGATAGGGTGTTACCCCTTAAAGTCCTCCAAAAATATTTTCATACGACTCGTGCATGAGCCCAAGAAGACCAAGTGTTGTTTCTGTGCTCTAATACCAATTTGTAACACACCCAGCCCCTAAATACCCTTTCTAGGGATGGGGCATCAAATTTTTGCTTTCTTGATCCATCTAAAATCTTAGTTCCTCTATCTCCATCAAATTATGCTCACCATGATATTTCTAAAGACTATCACCATGCTCAAATCTGAGCTTAGGATTGGGAGATATTCCCTTCCAAATTTCTTCGGGGGCTAATAGTCATGGGCCACATGGTGCCTATGTGGATATGAATCTTTCATATCACCCTGAATTCTATGATATCCTGAAGCTCCCCGTGCTCCTAATTCTATGGAAGAGATCCATCCACCATTAATCGATGGTGGATCCTTTTCCTTGGGAACGAACGTGTCTAACATAAAATTAGACGTTCGACACTTTTGGGTGTGAATAGATTAACAACCCAAATATCCTGGAGTACTTTTCTTCTGAAGTCCCATGGGATTTCCACATGGCTCTGGCCTTTGGGCCTTTCTACGACACTACACCCCAGGTCTTCTAGAGTCTCGAAGTCCCGATACTTCACCATTCATATGGATAGGTGGACACGTACCAGGGAATGACATGTGGTGCAGGCCAAGGGTGACACTTTCCCTCGTCAGGGGGTGACACATGTCATGTTCTAATGGGCCTAGAGGTCTACAAAACATCTGCATCCAAGTAACATGTGGCACCTCAATCATGGGTCGACATCACCCTCAGTGACATCAACAAGCCATGTCGAACCCTAACCCAACCTTCTAACATTCCTTTGATATTATGGTTAAGATATGTCCACGTAGACCCCTTGATCTATGGTTCTCATTACTTAAGAGATCTGATGTTTGAGAGTTTCGCTATGAAAAATCCCTATTTCTCCCAGAGTTGGTCAGTGTCAGGCTAACCACAACCTAGATATAACAGTAAAGAAAAATCCTAAAGCGTCCTCAGATAGACAACTCTCGTAACTTTGGGCTTCAAAGCTTATTGACACACCACACCTCAAATCCCCCTGAAGGGACAAATCTAGACTAAAGGATTTGGCAACATGCATCGCTATAGGAAACAACCATGATTTACTATGGCCTTCAAAATTTTTGGAGGTGCAATGCCTTAGTTCTCGCAAAGTGGTCAACGCCGAGCTGACTAAATCGTAGATCCAATGGTTGGGATCATTCCCGACCATCCTCAAATCAACGAACCATGTCACTTCATGATAGGTAAGTGGATTGAGGTTTAACGTGAGGATGTGTTCTGATGCAAGAGCATCTATCCAC
>JZKD02S0615924.1:0-15853 GCA_000966675.3 Picea glauca
CAACATAACCATGTCACAACAGCCATACCAAGAATGCCTTAAGAATTCACCATACAATAAGCAAGAGTATCCATCAAGACAACTATGTAACCATACCAGAGTTTCTATGGCAAATATGAGCCCATAGAATGCAGATCTGGAACTTGCTTCAATCTTCAAGAGCTTGGCACCAACTCACACTCAAGTCTCCATGACTTCATCCAACTGTATGTGCTCTTCCTTCCTTCTTCCCGCGTGTGTACGTACTCTGGATCACTACAGCCCTTGTATGTACACGCTCTGGCCCACTGTTGCTCACGTACTCATTCAGAAACTAGGGTTTCTGAACTTCTGAAACTTTCTTCATCAAGATCTCAGACTTTGATGCGTCCATGAGATCCTCGAGCCACTCTCTCTCTTAGAATAGATATTCAATATATTCTCAAGAGATTATTCCTAACAAGAGACCCTTACCTCTTATTTATACTCTCCAAGTAGCTTCCTTAGAAGCATCTTCTAGGCCACTTTTCCACATAGCCACTTTGTCCACATAGTCACCTATGTCCAACTTTTCCCAATTTTCCACATTTCCATGTATCCAATAGCCACTTGACCACTTAAGCCATTTTCCTCATTTTAGGGTTAACCTTCTTATAACCACTTTCCATAATTATAAATTTCTCAATTTACTTTATTATTTAAATAATCCTCCTTGACTTTGTCACTTCACTTTATCATTTAAATAATTCTCTTTGATTTTGTCACTAATTTTATTATTCAAATAATCTTAATTCTTTGCAAGCACTTTGACTTCTTTGACCTTTTGGGGCTTCAATCCAACATATGAGGGTCCTTCAAATTTGTAAGGCCATAACTCTCAAATCGTGAGGAGTTATGTGATGTTCCACATACCACCAAAAATGGCACTATACATATAGGATAGTTTCATTGACAAATTCACTTATCTTCATCTCATTATTCCACAATTAAGCATCGGTTCTCTAACCATACTTCTAGGATAACTCAACCGCAAAGCATCTTCCCATGAGGGATTTCACCATAAGGGGACCACTTTGGAGTTCATCCATTTGTACTCGTATCAACCATGACAAGACAATAATGAGTCATCTTTACATCAATCCAACTATGCATCATGTATCAATGAAACCACATTGATCCATATTCATCTATGCATCATATATCAATGACAACTCATTGATCCATCTTCATCTATGCATGAAATCATATGACTACAATTCCACTTGACAACAATCCATTCATATCAAGTACAATACATATTACATCAGTATTCTATGACAATACATTGTTCCTTTGAAATCAATCCTTTGGCATACAAAACATTGTTCCTTTGACATCAATCCTTTGACATTAAACAATAAATCCTTTGGCATCAATGACAACATGATCCAACAGTCTCCCCTTTGGAATTGATGGCAATACCAAGATTGATGTCAATACTAATCATTGATGGAAACATGTAGACAAGGAATTTCTCTACATCAATGGTCATCTCAATTACATCAATGTGATTATCTCTCCCCCTTTGACATCAATGGAAAAGGGTAGTTCTCCCCTTGGTGATGCTCCCTCTGCCTGAACTCTCCTTAGGGCTGCTCCCCCTACTTGTATGCCTTTAATATCTCCCCTTTTGAACAAGGGATATCACTCTGATGTAATGTTGAAAGATATATCTCTAATTCTCCCTCTGTGACCATCGATCCCCCTGGAACTATGCCTCTAAGCTCTCTCTCCAAGTATAGGGCTCTCTTTTAAGTATTTACCTTTGCATATGATAAATCTCTCCTCCTGGAATCATGGGAAGAATAATGATTCCCCCTATGGGTATGTCTCCCCCTATATTCTCTACAATATGAACAATATGATATCACTGCAATATGCATCTGCTGCAAATGTTATTTCTCAACCAGAACATAGATCAACCGCTCTTTATATGATAATCCTTGGACCTGTCCATGCATAAAGCTCGTGCCATACCATACATCATGAAGCAAAAGATATGTCAACAATGAAAGAATCAACCAAGTACATCATATGCCAACCATGCACAATACCCATGTACATCAATACCATATTCCATAAGATATCATCAATGGAGTGCATCAACCATATGCTTCTACCAACATGCCAACCATGTGCCTCAAACAAGTTTCATATCACTCATGATATGCCTCCACCATGAACTAAGTTCCACAATCATGCATCTCAACCATCAAGCATCATAACAAATGTCTCAACTATATCAACCCATACAACAACAAGTGCACCAAACATGTATCGCCACTTGTACCAATAAAGTGCATTAACCATGCACCAATACCACAACAAGATGAACTACAATCAAGATGTGTCTTAATATATGAATTCCATATCAACCATAGACCATGTGTCAATCATACTGCAAGTAGGTGCCTCTAACAATGTACCAAATGTGTACCAAACATGCATCAACTATAGATCAAACTATGACTCATCAATGGTGTACAACATGAACACTTCATCAATTCATCAACTACATGTCCCAATATGTAGCTCATCCATATTCCAAATGAATGCACCAAGATATCCAACAAATATGCTTTCAATAATACATCATAAGATATATCAATGAAACTCAAATATGTACCATCCATGTACCCCAATATATCAGCCTCAACCTCCATTCACTACAACAAATATTAAGCATCCAATATGTACTAGAAGTGTGCCTCAATAGATCAATGACATCTCTAGCTAGCATCATTATGATATATCTCATAACCAAAGTGTCATAACTTCACTGTCACAACCAACATTGTTCTTCAACAAAAACAAATGTCTCAATCCACACTCTAGGGTTAATACCATCATCCAAGATAGTATTTCAACACTCAACCATATGTCACCACCATACATACATCAATTATGTATGCCAACATGTAATCATGAAAACCTGCACCAAACAATGTTAGAACCTGCAAAAAACCATGTCAAACCCTGCAACATAGAGTTATACCATTATACCATGCTGCAACTTAGGTGCATAGCCTTTTTCCCAAGGATTTTACCATAGATACATGGCCTACTCCACAGACAGCTCGTGTATGTAACTCGGCGATATCTTAATATCTTAAAACCATGATATATTCATCTTAACTCTGGATTTATCATAGGCCAAGAGGGATCAAGAGGGATCAAGTCCCTTAAAGTGAATTTTTTTTCTAAATTGAAAAAATAGAGGAAAGAATTACATGTAGATGGATTTGATCCTTCTCACCTATGGTAACTCTAGAGTTAAGATGGATTTACACCAACAGTCCCTCAATATCTACTTCCTTAATGAAATAACATAGCAGTTTGAAACTTAGTAGCAACTAACCCATTACACATTCTATAATAGTCCCAAAGGTGTGAACTTCATTATATGTCAAAAGCCAAGGCATAGCTCAAAGGATAGAAATATATGACGCACAAAGAGACACGACTTCTCCATTTCCCATACTTCCTTCACGATTGAAGCATCTTGAACGATGTTCTATCGTTGGACTAAAAATCTCTATGTTATTGTTGATCCTTCTCTTATTATTTATCCTTCTTATGTTTTAAGGAAGGAAGGGATTTTGTTTTTCCAAGTCATCTTCTTTTCCTCACTTTCATCCATCAAGTACCCAACATAGGCGACCCTCCTCCATGTGTCTAAAGACGAACACAAGGGAATTTTATTTCCATTCTTTAATTTAATGATGCTATCAGTAGCTAGATTAAGATTTAAAGTTCATAACATACTCCTTTTTTTCTCTTCATCTTCTTGCGATTTGAGTATCAAAGAAAAACATGGAAATCCAAATAAAGGAATGACGTATATAAAAAGAAACCAGTGATAAACTACTGCCCTACCCTGTATTATTAAAATGAATCATTCTCATGACCTCTCCTCAACTTATCTTGATTGCAGATTCGAGCATCCAATGGGCCTGGAGAAAAATCAACTTTCCATACCCGTTGGATGTCCCAAATCTGCAATAGAGATACATGAAAATTAAACTACCACCTTGCTCACCCAAAATACTTATCATCACATGCATGAAAATTATAGCCCAACGCCATCGTTCAACTGCGTAAACATTAAAAACATCCATAGCCCCGGTGGGAATGGATTCTTTTGAGGTAGGGATGCTTCCCATATTAGTTTAAATTCTTGGATCTCAAGTATCCTGATCAAATTTCCTGATTTTAGGATTTTTACAAATGGGTCAACATATATCTTATCCATAATATAATAACTCCATAATTATTAAAGGCAACTCATCGCTTAGGCAGTGTGACGATAGGAAAGGCAATGTGATACTAGAAAAATGGTTGTGATAATATTTGTGATTGTGATTATTATTTATTACTATTGGGTAGATTTTGTCTCTACTAAATAGTTTGTTTCCAAGTCTTTAGGAGGTTGTTAGATCTAGTTAGATAGATTTGAGAGATTCTCTCCAACTAGCTAGCTCCTCGCTTGGTGTGTGGTTGAGATACTCTCTCAATTGGTTGTTAGTGTGACCAAGATAGTCTATCTATCTTGAGACAACATGCATATATTTATGTGTACTATTACATTGATTTAATAGAGTGCTCAACACAATTGTGTGAATAATAATGTCTACTCTCCCATTTCCTTACAACCTCTATGTCAAAAATCAAGAAGGAAACTTGACTCCACACTACCAATGGACTCAAGGTGGCTTTCTCAATTGGTTACTAGAGGTTGGTCTTGGATTCAACTTGGTTAGAACTTGGAATTTTAAGTTCCTTGGGACACCCTTTCCATTTCAAGCTTCTCCTAAAGAATTTTGGGACAAGGCATTCTAAAGAGTTGAACGAAAGATTTAAGATATGGATCATGTATTGATAGCCACTCATGTTTACTACTCCTTATGTTAGGTTCCCTCCCATAATAACTACAAAAATCTACTCCTCATGTTAGGTTCCCTCCCATAATACCTACCAAACTCTAGAGACATTCCTTTTGTTAATTCTTGAGGAAAAATGGGATTTCACCATGTGATTGGAACCTTTGATCATTGTAGAAGGGATTGGGGTGGACTTGAAATCATATACACGCCTACTTGGCACAAGCTCTACTTGTGAAATGGGTCATTTGAGTTGTTGATGGAAATGTTGCTTAGAAAATTCCTCTTTGAAATTCCATTATTTGAGATTAAATCTTGGAGAAACCTTAATCAACAAACTTTTTTTATCACTCCTCCTCATGTGGAGATACCATGGAATTTTGTAGTTAAAAACACATGGAAGGTTTGGGAGGGCATTAAATATAGGATTCATAGGAAATGCGATTTTATTTGATCAAGGTTGTGTTTTAATGATTATATTCTATGGTGGTGACATATGGTGCTCTTTAATAACAATCCTTTAGCTAAAGCATATGGGTTCTCATCCAAGTGATTGTTCAAGTGAGGTATACAACACATAACTAATCTCCAACTCTCAAGTTAGTGACTATAAAAGTTGGCCAACATTAAAATAGGAATTTGAGTTAGCCAATTTTGACAAACTAAACTTGGAGCTCGGGTTAAAGTTCTTATTTGTGATAATATTGTCGTTAAAATTTGATTGTAGGCTTATTGACTTAGCGGAGGAACCCACAAAAGAACTAGTACAATCTTGCTAATGATTATCATTAATTGTGCCTAAAGCTAAATGACTATCTTTAAGTGTGCCTAAATCTAATTCTTTACATCTCGATAAGCCAAAATTTGGCATCTCAAGATTAAAGAGAGGACTTGGGTAATAGTCCCTTGGGAGGCATTGTCAATCACTTATTTGTTAAGATTAGTACAATCTTATATTTTTAATATTCTCTCAAATGTTTACATGGATAAGTATCCAATGCTTTGTTGACATTTGGATCCAGACACTAGGAAATAGTTGTCATATAGATATCCAAGATATGTTTTGAACAAAGCCATGAAGGTGAATTCCTAAAATCCTATTGACCATAGCTCTCACAATTTATTTGTGATATGATTATCTAAGTGGAACCATGAAGCATTAAGGACATCCCCTATCCAAAATTGCAATGAACAACAAATCAATAAGTTACAATAGATTAGGGTAAATACAAAAACAAAATACTATGAGTGTTGTTATCATTATAACTCTATAAATTTTGAAACAACTCCATCAATGCCAATAATCCTCTTAACTTGTAGGAATCCTTATTGTCACATACCCACTACGGCAACTAAGATTTTATTTTTTTTTGGTATTTTCTTCGAGGGACAGAATCCCTGAATTTCTATGGGGCCTAGTGTCGACCATCCCTTCCCTTATCCTCCTCCATGTGATCATTGGCTATGACCAAAAGCCTTACCAAAAAGGTGCTTCTGGCTTTCGCGATTTCGGGAATCGCGATGCAAGCATTCCCTTGTTCTCTGTCTTTCGAAATGTCAAAACTTGAAAGGGGCTAATGGATCCTTAGCTCCTCCCTTGGGTCGCTTTCCATACGACCGGTCCTATGACCTGCTGTTATTCCTCTAAATGCTTTCGGGTTTCACGATTTGGGGAATCGCGATGCAAGGGTTCCTCCTTTCCCTTTCGAATCCCCGGGACTCAAAAGCCCAGTATCATCCGAATCTATGGTCCAGATCGTTGACTTGATCAATGGCCCATATTAAATCTCATCATTCTACCTTTCGGTATTTTGGTAAGGTCTTCACTCCTATTTCCCCGATCTCTAGAACCTTGACGGCTTTAGATCTTCGCCACACATCCCTACGAATGGACGGTCCAGATTCTTTCAGGACTCCTCCTTCCTACCATAAGACCCTGTCTGGTGACCTAGGGCTCATCCACAGAGCGCATCATGGTTTTGCATACTGGGATTTCACGACTTGTGAAAATGAGGGGTATTGCCCTTTGGTTTCCTGAATGTCGAAACGCCAAAAAACCATTCACGCTAAACCGATTCAGGGTTTCGTATACCGGGATTTCGCGACTGGCAAAGACAAGGGGTCTTGCCCTTGGGTTTCCCAGGTGCCAAAATGTCGAAACCCATTCACACTAAACTGATTCAGGGTTTCGTATACCGGTATTTCGCAACTGGTGAAGACGAGGGGTCTTGCCCTTGGGTTTCCTGGGTGCCGAAACGCTGAAACCCATAAACGCTAAACCGATTCGGGGTTTCGTATACCGAGATTTCACTACTGGCAAAGATGAGGGGTCTTTCCCTTGGGTATCTAGGGTGTTGAAATTCCAAAACCCATTCATGCTAAACTGATTTGGGGTTTCGTGTACCGGGATTTCTCAACTGGCAAAAATCCACAACAGAGAGTTTCCTTACCTTTCGAAAATCTGATCCCTGAATTCCTGATATAGGAATTTATGTATGGGATTAACGGTTGTGAGCCTCCCCTGATCTGACGGTCCATAGAGCTCCAATGGATCCTTGGATCTACGGTCCTGGATCCCATCGCTACTTGAAAAGGTTGAATGGGCCGAGGTGTTAACGCTTGCGCTCTTCCTCTAGATCCATTGGTCTTGACAAATCTAGGGTAATTCCAAAAGGATTCCGACCGTTCGTTGACCAAACGATGGGGTAATCTCTTTCGATAATTGGACTCGCTACCCTTTCTGAGCTTGAATCACGAAATTCAACCTCTCGGAGCTTCAAACTCCCATGACTCAGAGACCTTAGAGAGCTACTCTTTCTTGCATAAGGTTTCCAAACCCGGATCGCATGAACCTTCAGACGGTTCTTGGGCAATTGTCCCTGATCTTAGTCAAGTCTCTGGGTAAAGGTTCGGTACGGTTCCAAGGTTTATGGGGTAATTCCCTAGGAAGAGTACTCTCGAGGAGCCTTCCTAGAATATTACGAGAATCAAGAAAACAAGACGATTCTCGATGGAGCGAACCCATGCCATAGACTTAATCATTTGTACAGAAGCCAACTATGGCATGTAAGTATACACATGAATCCGTTATTTCCAATCTAAAACACCAGGAAATCATTCCACACAAAAATCATTATGGGTGTATAAACATGAGCATGTATTCATGATATACAATTCAAAATACAAGGCATAAAATACTTATCAGAAACACCAAGTGTGACATGACTGCTCGGAGGGGTGCTCATTTCCACCCAACCGTAGGCTCAGTGACTCCAAACGGATTTACCACTAGCCACCCCCGAGCTAGACCACGATGCTTTGAGATTCAGTCTCATACTTCCAGCTCAACGGAAGTCAAGGATGAAGGTTACTCTCCTTCTTATACAGAAAAATAATCCAAGACGAAGGTTACTCACCTTCTCCTATGTTTAGAACTCCCTGTGTTTCCAGAGTTTCTCTAGTTATCTTCTGCGATCCCTGTCGCGCACCCTCTCTTCTCTCCCCCTTACCACACTTCCTCTCTTTCCTTTTCTCTGCAAGATTGTGTGTGGCGCAAATTTCCCCGTCCATGGTCGGGTCTGGGAGATTTTACGGATGGGCGGTTCACCCCCATCCCCTCATTAACTATTGGGGATCCTCCCCACCTACAAATCTAACGGGAAATCCATTCGAGGGTCAGAGAGTTGCTTTGGTCCTTGAGCAATTAAAAAAAACCAGTACGGTACTGGCTCGATGGAAGTTAACACAGCCATTCCAGGTCCCTTCCACCACCTCTCATTAGCCATTATGGTCTCTTTTATCACATCCCCTCCCCAGCAATCGTGCAACACATATTCATAACATAATTTACATTCATCAACCTTTTATACAAAGGTCCATCAAATCAAACATTCACATCTTTGATTTTTCCATAGTTCTTGGCCAATACAGTTATTTTTACAGATTGGGGGAAACAGGGTGTTACAATTCCCTCCCCCTTAAAGGACCATTGTCCTCGATGTTCTATCTATCAATATGGCGTGTATGTACCGAAGTAAACAAAATCGGATATCCCTGTTTCATGGCATCTTCCATTTCCCATGTAGCCTCATCTGGGCCAAAATGTTTCCACTACACCTCGACCTGTGTAATGTTTCGATTCCTGAGAGGGGTTTCCTTTCTGTCCAGTATGCATTGAGCTTCTGGTAGAAATTCTCCCTCCGGTTTCACCTGGATCACAGACCAGTCAATTATATGATTAGAATCATGTACATATTTCTTCAATAATGAAACATGGAAAACATTATGTGCTTTTACTATGGGAGTAAGTGCTAGCCTATAGGCTATAGGTCCCACTCTATCTATAACTTCAAAGGGTCCACAATACCGAGGTACCAACTTGGCACAAGCTCCCATCCTCAGGGAACTCTTCCTCGGCCTAACTCTGAGATATACGTGGTCTCCCGTCTTGAATTCTCTTGGAGCTCTCTTTCGGTCGGTGTAACTTTTTTGTTTGTTCTGAGCGACCTTTATATTTTGTTTTATCTGAATCACTTGTTGTTCCATTTCTTTCAACATGTCGGGTCCAATAGTAAATTTTTTCATTGGGTTACTCCTACTGACTAGAGTGTTGCACGGTCTACCATAGAGGACTTCGAAAGGAATCATCTTCAGGGATTCTTGGTAGCCGTTATTGTAGGCAAATTCCACCAGTGGCAGGTAATATTCCCACTTTTTAGGTTGATGCATTACATGCATCCTCAGCATGTCTTCTAATATTTGGTCTCTAGACCAGCCATTAAGGATTTCCAAAAGTTGGAAGTAAATTTCGTGTCTCTGTCAGACACGATCTTTTTATGCATACCATGTAGTCTGAATATATCCTTCATGAATATGTTGGCGATATCTATTGCCTTGCAAGTCAATTTGGCGGGGATAAAATGGGAGTACTTGCTCAATTTATCCACCACCACCATGATGGCGTCATTCTACCTGGTCAAGGTTTGTAATCCGGTGATGAAATCCATGGAAATGGTTTCCCATTTCCATTCCGAGATTGGTAGAGGTTGTAATAATCATGTTGGGTGTCGGTGTTCTTCTTTAACCTGTTGGCATTCTAGGCACTTAGCTAAATAGTTAGCTATGTCTTTATTTAACCTAGGCCAATAGAATTGTTTCCTAGTGTCTGTGATCATCTTCTGATATCCCAGGTGACTAGTATATGGTATTTTATGTAGTTCATCCATTATGAACCTCTTCAAATCATCACAATCTAGAATATACAATCTATTTCTATAAGTTAGCAGACCTCCATCTATCATTTGGTAGCCTTCATACTTTATTGTTGTGGGTTCTTGCTCCAGGTACGAGGTCACGGTCTGGAAGAATGTGTTTGTTTCTTGTGCATTCCTGACTCTTTCTTTGACATTCATCTCACAGGTTCTCACTACTGCCAGGTGAATTGTTTTCATACTTCTGCTAAGGGAATCGGCCACCTTATTTTCCTTTCCTTTAACATGTTTGATTTCAAAATCAAACTCGCTAAGGAGGGCCATCCACCCAGCTTGTCTGGAATTGAGATTTGGTTGGTCAAACAGATATCGCAATCAACAGTGGTCTGTCATAACTACAAATTTCCTTCCTAGGAGGTAATGCCTCCACATTTTTAAGGTGTGCACTATGGCGGCCAGCTCCAGATCATGGGTCACATAGTTGACTTCGTGCTCATTCAACTTTCGGGATTCATAGTAGACTACACTTCCTCCTTGCATAAGGACTCCTCAGAGCCCTTCCTTCCAGGCATCTCTGCACATGAGGAAGTCAGCTTCGGGATCAACGATCTTCAACACGGGTGTGTGGCTCAGTAGATGTTTTAGGGATTGAAATCTTTCTTCACATTCTTGTGTCCACGTGAATTTATCTCCCTTCTTCTGGAGGGCAGTGATTGGACAACCAATATAGGAGAATCCTTTTATAAATCTCTTATAGTATCCTGCTAAGCCCATAAAGGATCCGATATCCGAAACATCCTTTGGGGTAGGCCATTACATGATAGACATGATCTTGTCAGGGTCTACTGCTACTCCCTCTTTAGATATGACATGGCCCAAGTAATGTATTTTCTTCTGGAAAAAGTCACACTTGTTAAATATGGCATAGAGCTTATGTTCTCCTAGCACTTGAAGCACAAGTCTAAGATGTTCCTCATGTTCCTCTCTATTCTTGGAGTAAATTAATATAATGTCAATAAAAACCAGTACAAATTTGTCTAGGAATTTGTTGAGCACATTGTTCATCAAGCACATAAAAGTGGCAGGGGCATTGGAAAATCCAAATGGTACTACCACAAACTCATAGTGACCATATCTCGTCATGAAGGCAGTTTTTTGGATGTCTTCACCCTTGATTCGGACTTGATGGTATCCAGATCTCAAGTCAATCTTTGAGAAGATGGAAGCACCTCCCAATTGATCGAACAGGTCATCGATCCTGGGTAAGGGGTCCTTTTTATTTATGGTTACCTTATTGAGTTGTCTATAATCTATGCACAGTCAGAGGGTACCGTCTTTCTTTTTCAAAAACAGGACTAGTGATCCCCATGGAGACACGTTGGGTTGGATATAGCCTTTGTCCATCATTTCTTTTAGTTGTAATTTAATCTCAACTATCTCGGGTGTGCTCATCTTGTAGGGTGTCCTAGACACTGGCACCGCTCCTGGTGCAAGTTCTATCGAGAAGTCAATGTCCCTTCTCGGAGGTAGACCCGGTACCTCTTCCGGAAATAAATCTCTATATTCTCTTAGTGTGGGGTGGTCTTCAAGGCTTGATTTTTCATCTTCAACTGATTCCAACACCTGTATCACATATAGTGGACATCCCTTTCTGCAATACTTTCTCATTTGAAGAGATGATATTCGTCTCACCGAGATAGGTTTTTGGATCCCTTGAAGGGTTATCNGGTCTCTAGACCAGCCATTAAGGATTTCCAAAAGTTGGAAGTAAATTTCGTGTCTCTGTCAGACACGATCTTTTTATGCATACCATGTAGTCTGAATATATCCTTCATGAATATGCTGGCGATATCTATTGCCTTGCAAGTCGATTTGGCGGGGATAAAATGGGAGTACTTGCTCAATTTATCCACCACCACCATGATGGCATCATTCTACCTGGTCAAGGTTTGTAATCCGGTGATGAAATCCATGGAAATGGTTTCCCATTTCCATTCTGAGATTGGTAGAGGTTGTAATAATCATGTTGGGTGTCGGTGTTCTGCTTTAACCTGTTGGCATTCTAGGCACTTAGCTAAATAGTTAGCTATGTCTTTATTTAACCCAGGCCAATAGAATTGTTTCCTAGTGTCTGTGATCATCTTCTGATATCCCAGGTGACTAGTATATGGTATTTTATGTAGTTCATCCATTATGAACCTCTTCAAATCATCACAATCTGGAATATACAATCTATTTCTGTAAGTTAGCAGACCTCCATCTATCATTTGGTAGCCTTCATACTTTATTGTTGTGGGTTCTTTCTCCAGGTACGAGGTCACGGTCTGGAAGAATGTGTTTGTTTCTTGTGCATTCCTGACTCTTTCTTTGACATTCATCTCACAGGTGCTCACTACTTCCAGGTGAATTGTTTTCGTACTTCTGCTAAGGGAATCGGCCACCTTATTTTCCTTTCCTTTAACATGTTTGATTTCAAAATCAAACTCGCTAAGGAGGGCCATCCACCCAACTTGTCTGGAATTGAGATTTGGTTGGTCAAACAGATATCGCAATCCACAGTGGTCTGTGATAACTACAAATTTCCTTCCTAGGAGGTAATGCCTCCACATTTTTAAGGTGTGCACTATGGCGGCCAGCTCCAGATCATGGGTCACATAGTTGACTTCATGCTCATTCAACTTTCGGGATTCATAGTAGACTACACTTCCTCCTTGCATAAGGACTCCTCCGAGCCCTTCCTTCCAGGCATCTGTGCACATGAGGAATTCAGCTTCGGGATCAACGATCTTCAACACGGGTGTGTGGGTCAGTAGATGTTTTAGGTATTGAAATCTTTCTTCACATTCTTGTGTCCACGTGAATTTATCTCCCTTCTTCTGGAGGGCAGTGATTGGACAACCAATATAGGAGAATCCTTTTATAAATCTCTTATAGTATCCTGCTAAGCCCATAAAGGATCTGATATCCGAAACATCCTTTGGGGTAGGCCATTCCATGATAGACATGATCTTGTCAGGGTCTACTGTTACTCCCTCTTTAGATATGACATGGCCCAAGTAATGTATTTGCTTCTGGAAAAAGTCACACTTGTTAAATATGGCATAGAGATGATGTTCTCCTATCACTTGAAGCACAAGTCTAATATGTTCCTCATGTTCCTCTCTATTCTTGGAGTAAATTAATATAATGTCAATAAAAACCAGTACAAATTTGTCTAGGAATTTGTTGAGCACATTTTTCATCAAGCACATAAAAGTGGCAGGGGCATTGGTCAATCCAAATGGTACTACCACAAACTCATAGNTTCGTCTCACCGAGATAGGTTTTTGGATCCCTTGAAGGGTTATCCTTCTTCCTTCTTCACTTACACATTCTAAGGTTTTATGGTAACAGTCTAGTCTGGCTTTATATGTGGCTAGTCAGTCCATACCAATCAACAGGTCATACGATCCTAGGGTTAATATGTTAAGGGTTTCTTGGGTGGGGAATTCACTCATAGTGAATTGGCAAGCTGGTATGACCTCCGCTACCTTTCTTTTGGTGCCAGTGGCTAACTGTACCAACCATGGCTTGGCATGTTTATGTGGTTGTAATTTACACTTATCAACAGCCTTAGGGGCTATATAACTCAAATTTGAACCAGGGTCAATTAGAATAGACACTAGATGGGTGGTGATCATACCTTCCATCTCCACCACTGAATCTTGGTGGTCAGCTTGTTTATTATCCAAGGCTGCATAAATTTTTGGCACGCTCCTGACCACGTCATTGACAGTGGTAGCTTCTTGAACATTGTAAATTCTCCGACTGTTCTATTGTCGGTGCGGGCAGTCCCTCAGTGGATGTTCTTCTCCACAACCCCAACATTTCAAGGGTTCTTTCTTCGGGTTATCAATATTTCCTGGGGTAGATCCAAAAGGTTTATTTTCGCACTAGGAGGGGAAATTCTACTGGTGTACACTTCGGGTTGGGAAGCTCATCCTTGAGTGCTTTTTATAGTTTTTAATCTTGGGGATTTAAACCCCTTTTTCTAGAACCCCGAACTATTCTTCTGCTTCTAACCTTCACAAGGTTCTGTCTAATGCCCAAGATGTTCATAACAATATCTTGCCTTTCGGATAATGTCTTCTAGGGTCTTTGGCTTGTCAAACTCAATACTATTCTGATAGTCCTTAGGTAGTCCACTAATGAATCGTTGCACCTTTTCCTTTTCTTTTTTTATATAGGGTACGTACCTCAGCAACTAAAGGAATCTACTGACATATTCCTCTATGGTGAGTTTCCCCAGCTTGAGTTCATATAATTATTTAGTCTTTTCGTCAAAATACTTTTTTGATAGATACTTCTTCCTGAAGTATTTCTCAAACCATTCCCAAGATAAGTCTTCTTCGTGAATCTCTTTTACATTCTTAAGTTCTTCCCACCAAATGGAAGACTTCCCATTCAGGTTGAAAGTAGCTACTCGGGCCTTAAAGTTTTTCAAGAAGTCATGGACTCTGAAATACTTCTTTAGTCCAAGAAGTCAGGCCTACGCTTCCTCTCCCTTATTTATTTCACCGTCGAAAGAGGGTGGTTTGGCCTTCTTGAATTCTTCGAGATTATGATTTTTGGAATGATTTCACTTCTTTTGTTTTCTTCAGGAATAAGAACTAGTTCTTCTACTAGAAGATCCCTCTGAGTCGCCAATTTCCTTTCTAGAGGAATCATCTGACGCTTGTCCCTTATCTCTGGGGTGGACCTTTCTCGAGGTGCTCCTCCCACTGTGGCCACTTAAAAGACCACGTTTTCGTATCCCAGGTGGGCTTCGAATTCTCTTTGTCTGTCGTTGGTCC
This sequence comes from Picea glauca, assembly GCA_000966675.3. Taxonomy (NCBI): domain Eukaryota; kingdom Viridiplantae; phylum Streptophyta; class Pinopsida; order Pinales; family Pinaceae; genus Picea; species Picea glauca. The sequence goes on from JZKD02S0615924.1 coordinate 14,941, forward strand.
ACGTGACTGGTGTTAAGTCCATGCTGCAATTGTCTTTGTATGTCATATAAACTCTCCTGCAAGACTACATTAATTTCCGTTTTCTTCTCTTTCTCTTTTATCAACCTCTCATTGTCGACCTTGTAGATCTGTAATTCAACCATGAGGCTTCTCACAGTCTCAGCTAGATCTAGAGGGGTCTCTACTGCTCTCCTTTTGTCAAAGTCTTCGTCTCTATTGTGGGAGCCATCCCCCACTTTGTGGTGCGTCACCATTCTATGCGTCTGCAGTTTCCTATGGTTGATCGTCCGCTTGTTGTGCAAGAAAAACACTTGTTGTTAGTCAACATTATATTCATTCACAATCAACGCATAATTCATATTTTTCAAATACATACACACAATAGGAATTTTCATTCTTAACTTCGGCTTTTGATAAAGGGGGTTAAGGTAGAGGGTTACTCCTTTTAAGATTACTTCAAATGGAGTTCCTGCGCAACTCATTCATGAGCCCAAACAGGCCAAGTGTTGTAACCATTCTCTGGTACCAATTTGTCACATACCCACTACGACAACTAAGATTTTTATTTTTTTTTGTCTTTTCTTCGAGGGACAGAATCCCTGAATTTATATTGGGCATAGCGTAGACCATCCCTTCCCTTATCCTCCTCTATGTGATCGATAGCTATGACCATAGGCCTTACCAAAAAGGGGCTTCCGGCTTTCGCGATTCGGGGAATCGTGATGCAAGCGTTCCCTTGTTCTTTGTCTTTCGAAATGCCGAAAACCAAAAGTGTCTAGCAAATCCTTAGCTTCTCCCTGTTGGATTACTGAGAGGGGGGGTGAATCAGTAATAGAGCAATTTAATCCCTTTTAACCATATAATCCAAGTGTTATATCAATGAAGCATTATTATCCAATAAATGCAGAGTAAA
>JZKD02S0615935.1:0-15853 GCA_000966675.3 Picea glauca
CAAACCAAACACAAAGTAGGAGTTGATGTACAAAGCCATGTTACCAAAGGTTTGAAAAGGTTTTTATTTATAGTTTTTAGACTACACATGCATCCAAAAGAAACTCTACTATTGTAGTGACAATTGCAAACTATGATGATGCCATATCTCGCAGAAGTTAGCTAAGGATGGTTGCTTTGTTGACTTTGTGTTTTTATATTAATTCTCACATTTTAATGATCAAATTGCCACTTGTTTTGAACAAGAATAAGGAGGAAGTAGGTTGTGGTTGCAAACAATATTAAGCATGAGACCTTTCCAGACAAATTCATCCAGTCCTTGACCCCTTGTTCCCAATGATATACTTTCACTCAAACTATCAACCCTTTAAAAAAATATGGACATGTACCAATATATAATTTGGTAGTGAAATTTTGGTTTCATCAACTATGTAGTACAATATTTCCTAAAAACCCTCCTCAAGTGAAATCATGGACATATTGATAGATACATTCAGAGCAAAATTGTAGATAAAATAAAGTATAAGTTCTAATCTTGTCCTTAAAGCACGTAATGAAAACATGTACACATAGACCAAAAATGTTCTAAGTATCCAAGGGAAGATTAAAGACATGGAAATATCACCACATGCCAATTTAAAAAGTATTAGTAATTTTATTGACATAATCATTAGTTGTGTTATGCATATCTTCAACTTTACATTGAAGTCATTAATGGTTTTTGGATTCCATGTTCAACTTTACATTAACTTTAATGGTTTTGGATTCCATGTTTAGGGAAATGTTTATTTTTTATGGTAGAATTCACAAAATGATTTAAGGCAAAAAAGGCATATACACGTACATCACTCAAACACTAGTTTCCCTATCTCATATGGTCAACTATCCCATAGTGATTGCTTTATGTATGTCTCCCATGAAATCTATTTCATATGTAGTACTAATTGTGAAAGGTGATTCAAGTGAAAATCGGTGCCCATCCCCTTCTTCCACCAAATTACCATGGTAATTGTTTATTTTTACCATCGGGAATATACACCCATGGAATTTGGTGGGAAAAAGAATAATAATAAATGGATAAAAGTTATGTGTGTAGTTTTTTTTTAACCCATGGTATTTATCCATGTTTTTTTTTGTAGTTCATGGTATTTTCCCATGGTATTTGAAAAACAAAACACACAACAATTAAATTATTAATGAAAAGACATGAACCAATAACAATTAAATAATGAAAATACATAATTCCTACGAGGACCCCATTATTACTATATATACAGGCCTCTCATTGTAAAGGAGATCATTCCATATTTGTAGATGACATCTTCTGCATCTTTTTTGGTTCTCAGAGGAACTTGAATTCCTTCAAAATTATTTTAAATCTCTTATGTAGTGCAACAGGAATGAAAGTAAACATTGAAAAATCATGTCTAATTATTAATCATTGCACGAAAGCATAAGAGTTCTCCATTGCTAGCTCCTTTCCTTCCCAAAGAAAATCTCTTTCTGAAGGTTTCAAATACCTAGGCTTCAACTTGAAACTAGACAATTAAAGGAAAGAAGACTGGACCTAGCTACTCAGAAAAGTTGAGGCCCGAATAGCCATTTGGGTAAATAGACTCCTTTCAAGAGGCAGAAGACTAGTGCTAATTAAAGAAGTCCTAGAAGGTATTCTCGTTTATTGGAAATCTATAGCTACAATCCCTAAAGGAATTCTAGATCATATTTGTCTTACAAGTTTTCATTTTTTGTGGGCGGGATAGAACTCTCGTGGAGGCACTCATCTGGCGAGTTGGAATTCAATCGCTCTACCTAAAGAATTGGGAGGATGGGGTTTAAAGAATATTCATCATTTTTCCCAAGCCCTATCAGGAAGGAACCTATGGAGATTAACCCTAGGAAACTCTCTTTGGGTAAGAGTCATGAACTCCAAATACTTTCCTACCTTATCCATTTTAGAGTGGTTTCAAGAGCCTTTCAAATCTTCCAAAGGCTCAATTGTTTGGAAAGCACTTGTTGAAGCCTTCCCCCTCATTGGTAACTAGACATTCTGGCATATTGGAAATGGGGAAAAGGTGATATCGAGGGAATACCTATGGTTGGGAGCTGGAAACAACTACAAACTCTCTCCTCCCCTACTCCTTTTTCTCAAAAATACAAATCTTCGGTTCCTGAGCGATTTAAACACTAGTTTTCCTCATATTCGAGGGAGATTGGGGTGGAAGAGCGTAATTTATCTAGATCTCCCTTAAGCTTTGTAAGATGAATGGAACTCCTTTATATCCCTCTTATGCAAAAATTTCATTTCCCTTGACAGAGACTCAGAAGACTCCCTGTGTTGGTCAAAAAACCCTCAGAATGGATCCTATTCGGTCAAATTGGGATACAAAGCATGGCTAAAAGACACCATTGTGCTTCACCCAAAATGGTGGTGGAAGCCCCTTTGGAAACTCAAACCTCCTCCTAGATGCAAATTAATGCTTTGGCTTGCATTAAACAACAAATTGTTAGCTTGGGACAATTGTCTTAAATGAGGATCATGTGGTCATAATAGATGTCCTCTTTGCAAAGAAAATCAAGAAACCATTATTCATCTCTTTATCTCTTGTTCTTATGCAGAGAAGGTTGTGCAGATTTTAAAAGAATAGTTTAAATCCTAGGCCAACTAGAACCAGGTCTCTATAGAGGACTATTTCAGATCTTGGATACAAGACAGATTTGTCTCCTTGTATGCAGGTCTCTCTGGCATCATGATCTCCAACATCTAGTGGGCTAGAAATAGTGTTGTTTTTAAAGACAATTTAGTGTTTCCTAAGGTCACTGCGACAATATCACTCAGTCAAGATGAAAAGTTCAAGAAAGAACTAAGGGTAAGAAAAACTCGGATAATGATCCCACCCCGCATTGATTACACCATCATGTGGGGCTTCTTTGATGGAGCCAGTCAAGGACACCCCCCAACCTATGGAGTGGGGGTGGTTCTTTTCATTAGACACAACCATTATATTCACATCAGATATGCACCAGGGAGCGGAACAAACAATAGAGTGGAACTTATAGCACTATGGACCCTCCTGGAAACTGTAAAAGAAAAAAAAATTCCAAAGCTACAGGTTTTCGGCAACTCCAAGTTGGTGATAGATTGGGCAAGAGGCATTAATAATATTCAAAATCCCAAATTAGCCTCTTTGCTAAGAGATATCAAACTCACATTCAGAGACTTTGGATGGCTCACCTTCCAGCACATTCTAAGGGAACTCAATTCAAAAGCAGATGCACTCTCAAAGGAAGCATTGCAATTGCAAAAAGGAGCCTTCGGTTTTTATGAGTTTTTTTAAGGAACAGAAACCGAAGCTATGGAGTTTCGTCTCTGAAGAAGTTTTACTTTTTGTAAGGTTGTAAATGTTATTTTGGACAGTTTGAATAGATTGTAGTAGATTTTTGAAAAAGCCTTTATAGGCCTGTTTTGATATAGTGAGATGTATAGACAGTATAGTCCCTGAAGAAATCCAATGGAGGCTTGACACGAAAGACTGTAACATGTATATTCTCCTATGAATATAAAAGTTTTTTTTTTCTTATGGAAAAAAAAGAAGATCATTCCATTCATGATTTAGTTCTAAATATTCTTCCATTTAATGAAAAAGTTTATTTCTTACCATATTATTTTCCTTATTTGATTTTATCACATTTACTCTATTTTGTCATGTTACTTGCATATTTCCCATTTCGTTCATTTTATAATATGGATCAGTGGTATCGAAGTAGCATGCTCCTTGTTATTCTTAGTGCATGTCCCTAATGATTTCAGGGTATAGAAAGTTGGGTGTCGAGCTTGTTTCTCTTGAGGACAATCGCTCTCGCCCACCCAAGCAACCTTCCACGGCGGAAGAAAAGAGGAAAGACAGAGCAGGAGATTCTATCAATTTGTTGCTCAAGGAATCCCTCACACAACAAAGGGACAAAATGATGCAAATTTTTTCCTAAATCTTTCGACAACTTTCGATTACAATAGACAAATCTTCGCCAAATGGCCACTTTGGAAGCACCGCCCCTATCAAGGTACAAGTTAATTTTGATATTCATGTGTTTGAAGGTTGGATAGATGCGGATGCTTTGGAAAACAGGATGAACCTACTAGAAGGTTATTTCTGTGTCCACAATTTTTCCGATAGAGAAAATATCACCTTTGTGCTCCTTAAGGTTGTCCCCCATGTCAAAAATTGGTGGGCAACTTGTTGTGAGCAAAATTCCATAGAGGAGTCTGGAATGTCTAAGGCTAAACCCACTTGGGAATTTTTTATGGATGTCGTTAAGGAAAAATATTACCCCGTTGGAACCTATGACGACTAATACAAGAGATGGAGCACGCAACATCAACAGAGGGGCCAAACAGTGTTGGAGTTCACAAATACCTTCCATACCTTGTGTACCAAGCTGGGTAGAAAAGACTCTGAGCGACATTTGGTTCTAAAATACCATGGGGGTCTACACAGCTACATCCAACCATAAATGGAGTTTCTAAACATCTCGTCGTTGGAAGATTCTTATCAATATGTTGTCAAAATCGAGTAGAAATTTAAGCAATAGAACAAGCGAGAGTTTAGGTCCACAAATACGCAATAAATGAAGTATGGTAAAGGTGGCCCTAACTCAAAAAATATCCAATCTCAAGACAACCAATTGAAGCTGCAGGAAAAGAAGGGTAATAGGAAGACAAAGAAGGACACTGAAAATTGGTGCAACTTCCACAAAAGTCCTTGGCACAATACCGATGAATGTTTCTCAAAACATTCATTGGTGGTCGAGCTCAAAGAAAAATAATTGATCCTCGACTCAGAATCTGATTCAGAAAACAATAAAAGGAAATAGATCATTGATGCAGAACCCACTATTACAATCATGACAACAACAATCCAACTAGAAGAACCAGAGGAGCCTGAGGAGGGGGAGCACCTCTTCCATTCACAGATGTGGGTGAAGGGGACCCCACTACATTTCATTGTTGATGCCGGAAGAAAAAAGAACCTCATCTCAGCATAGGTCGTCAAGTAGTTGGATTTTTCGACAACACCACACCCACTGCCATACAACATCAAGTGGCTTCTCCAAGGACTAGATCTCCACATCATCCAATAGTGTTTCCTATCCTACGACATCAAGCCCTTCAAGGATGAGGTATTGTGTGATGTTGCCCCATTGGAATTTTATGATGTTCTTTTAGGCCATAAATATATGTGGAAGTTTCATTCCTTTTATGATTCTTGGCCCCATAGTGTCATGGTTACTCTGGGGGGTCATCTCTACAAGGTAATAGAGGTAGTTTCAACTACTATCTCGGGAAAACAGTGCCGCAAAGTAATCTCTCATACCACAAAGTTGATCCTCTTCAAAATCTAGTCATAAGGTGAATAGAAGGACACTGTGACCACTACATCCTCATCCCAAGCCCTTTCTATCCAGCAAAAGCAGGTCAAAAATATTGTAGAAGAGCACAAAGATATTCTTGCTTCACCTATGGGGATGCCTCTGCACTACCCAGTTAAGCCAAGATATAATAGAGCCCTTCATAGATCTATTGTCCACAACTCTTTTCATGTGTGCTTGGGGTTCCAACCATTAGCCCCCATTGATACAGTTCATCTTGCTTCATCTTCACTGATAAAGTCCTTCCACACTCTGACCAAGGCAGATCGTCTAGCTAGTTCTTTTGAACAGATCGAGTACCTCCACCAACAGGTTCATTACATCCTTCCACGGTTCGAGTACAAGAAGGAGAGCTACTTCAACAAGGCAAGCGTCTCACCAAGATTCACATTCAACAAAATTTTCTCCATATCCTAAGGGAACTTGACGCAATGGGGACCATTTCTTCTTACGGGGGAAGGATTGATCCAAGTGGAAATCAATGGCTATCCACCTCTTCCACCAAATCACCATGGTAATTGTTTCTTTTTACCATCGGGAATATACACCCATGGTATTTGGTGGAAAAAAGAATAATAATAAATGGAGAAAATTCATGTGCGTAGTTTTGTTTTTTAACCCATGGAAATTCACCCATAGATGTTTTTGTAGCGCATGATATTTTCCCATGGTATTTGAAAAAAAAAACACATAACAATTAAATAATGAAAAGACATGAACAAATAATAATTAAATAATGAAAAGGCATGACTCCTATGAGGACCCCGTAATTACTATATATATGGGTCTCTCGTTGTAAAGGAGATCATTCCATTCATGATGTAGTTCTAAATATTCTTCCCTTTAATGAAAAAGTTTATTTCTTGCCATATTATTTTCTTTAGTTGATTGTATTGCATTTACTCTATTTTGTCACATTACTTGCCTATTTCCCATTTCATTCATTTTACAATCCAGATCAAAAGTATATACTACTAATCGAGAAGGTGAAAGGGCAATGAAAATTCAACATATACCGTAATATATATAATATAATATATACTAATTTAATATTTGAGTGTGCAGGTTTTCACAGTTAGTAATAGTCATAATGCATAAACTTTCTGGATAAATATTGTGTAGGAAGTTTTGAAAAATCCAACGTTTCGAGTGGATACTCCACCCATCATTAGGGACAAATGAAGCTTAATATGTTAGAAAAGAGTGCTAAGGAAAATTATTTAAAGAAACAATTGCATGATGACCTTTGAGGAGAAAAGAGGAATATGAGATTGATAATTAATAAAATAATGAAATAGTTGTTACGACTAAAAAGAATATTAAAAATAAGGTATTAAAATATGATACTAAAAATACAATGGTGAAAAGAGATATTAAAATAAGATACTAAAGAAATTAATAAAAGTGTTCAATGATAAGAAGGAAATGTGGAAATTAATTGAATATTTTATAAAGGATGCATGGATTAAACTTTGGAGAAAGGGGTATGAAAAAAAAGAGACTTCAGAGTAAACAACAGAAAAGACCTTAGAATAATTAGATAAATAAGGAGAATATTATATACCCTATTCAAACCTTGTAAAACCCTCAAACAGTTCTTTAGAATCGCCAAGGAAAAATCTGACCCGATGCTTGGCCCAAGAGTTTACCAAATTCCTTGCTCCTTTGGAAAATCATGTACATAGGTCAAACTGGTAGATCCTTTAAATCTCCTCTTAAAGAGCATATAGTTGGCACTACCCATAATTGTATCACCAAGTCAGCTATCTTCGAACACTCGTTTAAATCCAAACACCTAATTTGTTTTGACCAAACCAAAGTTTTAGCCTCAACCCCTTATTACCCATCTTGAATCATTCAAGAAGCATTGGAAATTGAAAAACATCCTGATAATTTTAATTATGAAGATGGCTACAACCTTAGCCAATCTTGGAAGCCCACCATTCATCACCTCGATCAGTAGCCCCCTTTTTTGTTTATATTTTAAGTGACTAATTTATCTNAAATTGTAGATAAAATAAAGTATAAGTTCTAATCTTGTCCTTAAAGCACGTAATGAAAACATGTACACATAGACCAAAAATGTTCTAAGTATCCAAGGGAAGATTAAAGACATGGAAATATCACCACATGCCAATTTAAAAAGTATTAGTAATTTTATTGACATAATCATTAGTTGTGTTATGCATATCTTCAACTTTACATTGAAGTCATTAATGGTTTTTGGATTCCATGTTCAACTTTACATTAACTTTAATGGTTTTGGATTCCATGTTTAGGGAAATGTTTATTTTTTATGGTAGAATTCACAAAATGATTTAAGGCAAAAAAGGCATATACACGTACATCACTCAAACACTAGTTTCCCTATCTCATATGGTCAACTATCCCATAGTGATTGCTTTATGTATGTCTCCCATGAAATCTATTTCATATGTAGTACTAATTGTGAAAGGTGATTCAAGTGAAAATCGGTGCCCATCCCCTTCTTCCACCAAATTACCATGGTAATTGTTTATTTTTACCATCGGGAATATACACCCATGGAATTTGGTGGGAAAAAGAATAATAATAAATGGATAAAAGTTATGTGTGTAGTTTTTTTTTAACCCATGGTATTTATCCATGTTTTTTTTTGTAGTTCATGGTATTTTCCCATGGTATTTGAAAAACAAAACACACAACAATTAAATTATTAATGAAAAGACATGAACCAATAACAATTAAATAATGAAAATACATAATTCCTACGAGGACCCCATTATTACTATATATACAGGCCTCTCATTGTAAAGGAGATCATTCCATATTTGTAGATGACATCTTCTGCATCTTTTTTGGTTCTCAGAGGAACTTGAATTCCTTCAAAATTATTTTAAATCTCTTATGTAGTGCAACAGGAATGAAAGTAAACATTGAAAAATCATGTCTAATTATTAATCATTGCACGAAAGCATAAGAGTTCTCCATTGCTAGCTCCTTTCCTTCCCAAAGAAAATCTCTTTCTGAAGGTTTCAAATACCTAGGCTTCAACTTGAAACTAGACAATTAAAGGAAAGAAGACTGGACCTAGCTACTCAGAAAAGTTGAGGCCCGAATAGCCATTTGGGTAAATAGACTCCTTTCAAGAGGCAGAAGACTAGTGCTAATTAAAGAAGTCCTAGAAGGTATTCTCGTTTATTGGAAATCTATAGCTACAATCCCTAAAGGAATTCTAGATCATATTTGTCTTACAAGTTTTCATTTTTTGTGGGCGGGATAGAACTCTCGTGGAGGCACTCATCTGGCGAGTTGGAATTCAATCGCTCTACCTAAAGAATTGGGAGGATGGGGTTTAAAGAATATTCATCATTTTTCCCAAGCCCTATCAGGAAGGAACCTATGGAGATTAACCCTAGGAAACTCTCTTTGGGTAAGAGTCATGAACTCCAAATACTTTCCTACCTTATCCATTTTAGAGTGGTTTCAAGAGCCTTTCAAATCTTCCAAAGGCTCAATTGTTTGGAAAGCACTTGTTGAAGCCTTCCCCCTCATTGGTAACTAGACATTCTGGCATATTGGAAATGGGGAAAAGGTGATATCGAGGGAATACCTATGGTTGGGAGCTGGAAACAACTACAAACTCTCTCCTCCCCTACTCCTTTTTCTCAAAAATACAAATCTTCGGTTCCTGAGCGATTTAAACACTAGTTTTCCTCATATTCGAGGGAGATTGGGGTGGAAGAGCGTAATTTATCTAGATCTCCCTTAAGCTTTGTAAGATGAATGGAACTCCTTTATATCCCTCTTATGCAAAAATTTCATTTCCCTTGACAGAGACTCAGAAGACTCCCTGTGTTGGTCAAAAAACCCTCAGAATGGATCCTATTCGGTCAAATTGGGATACAAAGCATGGCTAAAAGACACCATTGTGCTTCACCCAAAATGGTGGTGGAAGCCCCTTTGGAAACTCAAACCTCCTCCTAGATGCAAATTAATGCTTTGGCTTGCATTAAACAACAAATTGTTAGCTTGGGACAATTGTCTTAAATGAGGATCATGTGGTCATAATAGATGTCCTCTTTGCAAAGAAAATCAAGAAACCATTATTCATCTCTTTATCTCTTGTTCTTATGCAGAGAAGGTTGTGCAGATTTTAAAAGAATAGTTTAAATCCTAGGCCAACTAGAACCAGGTCTCTATAGAGGACTATTTCAGATCTTGGATACAAGACAGATTTGTCTCCTTGTATGCAGGTCTCTCTGGCATCATGATCTCCAACATCTAGTGGGCTAGAAATAGTGTTGTTTTTAAAGACAATTTAGTGTTTCCTAAGGTCACTGCGACAATATCACTCAGTCAAGATGAAAAGTTCAAGAAAGAACTAAGGGTAAGAAAAACTCGGATAATGATCCCACCCCGCATTGATTACACCATCATGTGGGGCTTCTTTGATGGAGCCAGTCAAGGACACCCCCCAACCTATGGAGTGGGGGTGGTTCTTTTCATTAGACACAACCATTATATTCACATCAGATATGCACCAGGGAGCGGAACAAACAATAGAGTGGAACTTATAGCACTATGGACCCTCCTGGAAACTGTAAAAGAAAAAAAAATTCCAAAGCTACAGGTTTTCGGCAACTCCAAGTTGGTGATAGATTGGGCAAGAGGCATTAATAATATTCAAAATCCCAAATTAGCCTCTTTGCTAAGAGATATCAAACTCACATTCAGAGACTTTGGATGGCTCACCTTCCAGCACATTCTAAGGGAACTCAATTCAAAAGCAGATGCACTCTCAAAGGAAGCATTGCAATTGCAAAAAGGAGCCTTCGGTTTTTATGAGTTTTTTTAAGGAACAGAAACCGAAGCTATGGAGTTTCGTCTCTGAAGAAGTTTTACTTTTTGTAAGGTTGTAAATGTTATTTTGGACAGTTTGAATAGATTGTAGTAGATTTTTGAAAAAGCCTTTATAGGCCTGTTTTGATATAGTGAGATGTATAGACAGTATAGTCCCTGAAGAAATCCAATGGAGGCTTGACACGAAAGACTGTAACATGTATATTCTCCTATGAATATAAAAGTTTTTTTTTTCTTATGGAAAAAAAAGAAGATCATTCCATTCATGATTTAGTTCTAAATATTCTTCCATTTAATGAAAAAGTTTATTTCTTACCATATTATTTTCCTTATTTGATTTTATCACATTTACTCTATTTTGTCATGTTACTTGCATATTTCCCATTTCGTTCATTTTATAATATGGATCAGTGGTATCAAAGTGGCATGCTCCTTGTTATTCTTAGTGCATGTCCCTGATGAGTTCAGGGTATAGAAAGTTGGGTGTTGAGCTTGTTTCTCTTGAGGACAACCGCTCTCGCCCACCCAAGCAACCTTCCACTGCGGAAGAAAAGAGGAAAGACAGAGCAGGAGATTCTATCAATTTGTTTCTCAAGGAATCCCTCACACAACAAAGGGACAAAATGATGCAAATTTTTTCCTAAATCCTTCGACAAATTTCTATTACAATAGACAAATCTTCACCAAATGGCCACTTTGGAAGCACCGCCCCTTTCAAGGTACAATTTAATTTTGATATTCATGTGTTTGACGGTTGGATAGATGTGGATGCTTTGGAAAATGGGATGAACCTACTAGAAGGTTATTTCTGTGTCCACAATTTTTCCAATAGAGAAAATATCACATTTGTGCTCCTTAAGGTTGTCCCCCATGTCAAAAATTGGTGGGAAACTTGTTGTGAGCAAAATTCCATAGAGGAGTCTAGAATGTCTAAGGCTAAACGCACTTGGGAATTTTTTATGGATGTCGTTAAGGAACAATATTACCCTGTTGGAACCTATGACGACTAATACAAGAGATGGAGCACGCAGCATCAACAGAGGGGCCAAACAGTGTTGGAGTTCACAAATACCTTCCATACCTTGTGTACCAAGCTGGGTAGAAAAGACTCTGAGCGACATTTGGTTCTAAAATACCATGGGGGTCTACACAGCTACATCCAACCATAAATGGAGTTTCTAAACATCTCGTCGTTGGAAGATTCTTATCAATATGTTGTCAAAATCGAGTAGAAATTTAAGCAATAGAACAAGCGAGAGTTTAGGTCCACAAATACGCAATAAATGAAGTATGGTAAAGGTGGCCCTAACTCAAAAAATATCCAATCTCAAGACAACCAATTGAAGCTGCAGGAAAAGAAGGGTAATAGGAAGACAAAGAAGGACACTGAAAATTGGTGCAACTTCCACAAAAGTCCTTGGCACAATACCGATGAATGTTTCTCAAAACATTCATTGGTGGTCGAGCTCAAAGAAAAATAATTGATCCTCGACTCAGAATCTGATTCAGAAAACAATAAAAGGAAATAGATCATTGATGCAGAACCCACTATTACAATCATGACAACAACAATCCAACTAGAAGAACCAGAGGAGCCTGAGGAGGGGGAGCACCTCTTCCATTCACAGATGTGGGTGAAGGGGACCCCACTACATTTCATTGTTGATGCCGGAAGAAAAAAGAACCTCATCTCAGCATAGGTCGTCAAGTAGTTGGATTTTTCGACAACACCACACCCACTGCCATACAACATCAAGTGGCTTCTCCAAGGACTAGATCTCCACATCATCCAATAGTGTTTCCTATCCTACGACATCAAGCCCTTCAAGGATGAGGTATTGTGTGATGTTGCCCCATTGGAATTTTATGATGTTCTTTTAGGCCATAAATATATGTGGAAGTTTCATTCCTTTTATGATTCTTGGCCCCATAGTGTCATGGTTACTCTGGGGGGTCATCTCTACAAGGTAATAGAGGTAGTTTCAACTACTATCTCGGGAAAACAGTGCCGCAAAGTAATCTCTCATACCACAAAGTTGATCCTCTTCAAAATCTAGTCATAAGGTGAATAGAAGGACACTGTGACCACTACATCCTCATCCCAAGCCCTTTCTATCCAGCAAAAGCAGGTCAAAAATATTGTAGAAGAGCACAAAGATATTCTTGCTTCACCTATGGGGATGCCTCTGCACTACCCAGTTAAGCCAAGATATAATAGAGCCCTTCATAGATCTATTGTCCACAACTCTTTTCATGTGTGCTTGGGGTTCCAACCATTAGCCCCCATTGATACAGTTCATCTTGCTTCATCTTCACTGATAAAGTCCTTCCACACTCTGACCAAGGCAGATCGTCTAGCTAGTTCTTTTGAACAGATCGAGTACCTCCACCAACAGGTTCATTACATCCTTCCACGGTTCGAGTACAAGAAGGAGAGCTACTTCAACAAGGCAAGCGTCTCACCAAGATTCACATTCAACAAAATTTTCTCCATATCCTAAGGGAACTTGACGCAATGGGGACCATTTCTTCTTACGGGGGAAGGATTGATCCAAGTGGAAATCAATGGCTATCCACCTCTTCCACCAAATCACCATGGTAATTGTTTCTTTTTACCATCGGGAATATACACCCATGGTATTTGGTGGAAAAAAGAATAATAATAAATGGAGAAAATTCATGTGCGTAGTTTTGTTTTTTAACCCATGGAAATTCACCCATAGATGTTTTTGTAGCGCATGATATTTTCCCATGGTATTTGAAAAAAAAAACACATAACAATTAAATAATGAAAAGACATGAACAAATAATAATTAAATAATGAAAAGGCATGACTCCTATGAGGACCCCGTAATTACTATATATATGGGTCTCTCGTTGTAAAGGAGATCATTCCATTCATGATGTAGTTCTAAATATTCTTCCCTTTAATGAAAAAGTTTATTTCTTGCCATATTATTTTCTTTAGTTGATTGTATTGCATTTACTCTATTTTGTCACATTACTTGCCTATTTCCCATTTCATTCATTTTACAATCCAGATCAAAAGTATATACTACTAATCGAGAAGGTGAAAGGGCAATGAAAATTCAACATATACCGTAATATATATAATATAATATATACTAATTTAATATTTGAGTGTGCAGGTTTTCACAGTTAGTAATAGTCATAATGCATAAACTTTCTGGATAAATATTGTGTAGGAAGTTTTGAAAAATCCAACGTTTCGAGTGGATACTCCACCCATCATTAGGGACAAATGAAGCTTAATATGTTAGAAAAGAGTGCTAAGGAAAATTATTTAAAGAAACAATTGCATGATGACCTTTGAGGAGAAAAGAGGAATATGAGATTGATAATTAATAAAATAATGAAATAGTTGTTACGACTAAAAAGAATATTAAAAATAAGGTATTAAAATATGATACTAAAAATACAATGGTGAAAAGAGATATTAAAATAAGATACTAAAGAAATTAATAAAAGTGTTCAATGATAAGAAGGAAATGTGGAAATTAATTGAATATTTTATAAAGGATGCATGGATTAAACTTTGGAGAAAGGGGTATGAAAAAAAAGAGACTTCAGAGTAAACAACAGAAAAGACCTTAGAATAATTAGATAAATAAGGAGAATATTATATACCCTATTCAAACCTTGTAAAACCCTCAAACAGTTCTTTAGAATCGCCAAGGAAAAATCTGACCCGATGCTTGGCCCAAGAGTTTACCAAATTCCTTGCTCCTTTGGAAAATCATGTACATAGGTCAAACTGGTAGATCCTTTAAATCTCCTCTTAAAGAGCATATAGTTGGCACTACCCATAATTGTATCACCAAGTCAGCTATCTTCGAACACTCGTTTAAATCCAAACACCTAATTTGTTTTGACCAAACCAAAGTTTTAGCCTCAACCCCTTATTACCCATCTTGAATCATTCAAGAAGCATTGGAAATTGAAAAACATCCTGATAATTTTAATTATGAAGATGGCTACAACCTTAGCCAATCTTGGAAGCCCACCATTCATCACCTCGATCAGTAGCCCCCTTTTTTGTTTATATTTTAAGTGACTAATTTATCTCTTTCCTTACATTTTTAGATGATATTTTCTTCCCTCCTCTCTCTTTGGACATGTCTTCTCCTTATTTATCTAATTATTCTTTGTTTTGTTATGTTGTTTACTCTCAAGTCTAAAAAACAATTTCTTAACCCCTTTCTCCAAACTTTTAATCCATGCCTCCTTTATAAAATATGCAATTAATTTCCACATTTCCTCCTTTATTAATTTCTTTAATATCTTATTTTAATATCTCTTTTCACCATTGTATTTTTAATATCATATTTTAATACCTTATTTTTTATATTGTTTTTAGTTGTAACGACTATTTCATTATTGTATTAATTATCCTCCTCGTATTCCTCTTTTCTCCTCAACGGACATCTCGTAATCATTTCTTTAAATGATTTTCCTTAGCACTTTTTCCTAACATATTAAGTTTATTTTGTCCTTGATGATGGGTGGAGTGTCGACTCGAAACATTGGATGTTTCAAATCTTCCTACACAATATTTATCCAAAACGTTCATGCATTATAATTTAATATTACCAACTAGGACTTAAGAATATCTATTTAAACAAGTCTATATTTTTGTAGCAACAATGTCCATGTCTCTTATAACATAAGAATGTGTTAGCTATAGCCAAAAAGACCCTGTTATAGAAATTAGAGAAGTGTAGTTTCAGGCCGCCCTCACTGGTGCACCCTCATTCCTTTTGCTCTCTCGCCATGGACCCAGGAGGGGACCCCGAGGCTCCCCCACCCCCTATCCCACCTGAGTTAGACAATTTTAGGAAGTTGGTCGCTACATGAAAAAAACGACATGCCTCAGATTCACACCAAAAATTCGTTAAAAAACTAGACATCATCCCTTCAATCGACCTACCAATAGAAGAAACCTATAGATCTGCTTTGAACTTAGCTGAGCGGGGACTCATTGGGTAGCTCACGAGCTTATGGACTTCTCCCAAAGCCATAGACACATGGGTGCAAAGGAACTAGAGTCCTCTAGTAAAGGAAGGCATCAGAAGCCATCTGGTTGGCAAGGGATTCTTCGTTTTTGTTTTCGACAACCTAGAAGACAGAAATCTCATCTTCAGGAATGGACCATATTTTATGGGCCCTCAAGGTCTGTACTTGAACAAATGGTCTCCATATTTCGATCCAATGCAAGATGTGCCTTCGGTTATTCCGGTATGGGTGTGTCTTACTCATTTACCCCTGCATTGCTGGAATCCGAAGTCTCTAGAATCCATTTGAAACACCCTCAGAAAATACATCGACAAAGAAGATAGAAAGGGACAATATTCATGTGCAAGAATATGTGTGGAATTTGATCCGGTGGGACTCCCGGAAGCCATTCAACTAAAGGTTGCAGACTGGTATTACATCCAAGAATTGGACTATGAACAACTTCCATTTAAATGCAGGTATTTCCATGGCTACGGTCACTTCGCCCGGCATTGCAAAAAGAAAGTCGAGGAGGAGGTGGAAATATTGAAAGGCAATCAATGGACTCATGTTCA
>JZKD02S0615968.1:37650-65161 GCA_000966675.3 Picea glauca
TATATATATATATATATGAACATTTTAAATGAAAAAAAAACAAAACATATTGATATAAAAAAAAGAAGAAAATTTCCCCACTAATCACCTTTTCCCCCACTACTTGCCCCCTCCCCTCCCGTTAGTGCCCAAAATGTCGTTCCTCCCTCCTAAAATGAGTTGTTTTGTGTAATTTAGTATTTAAAAAAAAATATTATGTATTTTCATTTAAAATGTTTGTATATTTTTTCCTGAAGAAAAAACATTCTTTGTATTGATTTTCAAGAAGAAATCAAATACACATAAGCTGGCCTCTAGGTCCTAAAACAAACCTTCCCAGACTATAAGAAACTACTGCTACTTGCAACCCTACCTCACATTTCATCTTTGAACAACCCATCCGAGTGATCAAAACATTCCAACAAAATGACTAAGACAAGCCAAAACATTAACAATTCATTCTATAGATCATATCTAAGACTATTATAAAAAGAAACATTCACGTTGTCCATCAAAAAAGATATTTTTGTATTGTTTCCTAAGGGGAATTATCTTTGAATTCTTGCTTAATCAACACACCCTATTGAATAGTCAAAGCTTTCTTTGAAAGAGTATCTTCTTTATGCTTGAGTTCTCTTTAAACATGATTAAAAGAAATTTCTTCGAAATCACCTCTCAATACATGTACTCTGTTCATAATAGGCCTTAAGACCATATTAGTGATATTTCTCTTTCCATTTAACTAGTCAACTACTAGCTTAGAATCACTTGGAATCTGGATCATTTTAACCCTGTGTTCCAGCGCAATCTTCAGCAGAATCCAAAGTGAAAATAGATTACCTTTATTATTAGAGCCAATTGCAACACCATACTTTGTAGTAAAGTGATGAGAGTTATTTAGAAAGAGAATGGACCATGCACCACACTCACCTAGTGAGCCCTAGCTTGATCCATTGAAGAAGCCCCATTCCTTTGAAACATATATAAAAGGGGCTTGGAGTTTCCTTGAAACAGATTGCTTAAGAGACTTCTTTCCCATCAAAAGAGACTCTAATCTAATGAGATAGTCTGCCCAAATTCAGCTCTAGACCTTCAAAGATCAATATATTTTTGGAGAGTCAAAATCCTCACAAAGCATAACATGGCATAGACTTAAAAGAAAAAAACATTTTTGTCAAGCAACCAACCTTCAAAGCAATCTAAGAGAGTAGGATTGGCCCAATGATTTTGTATATTAAATGTTTGAAACAAATCCTTCCATACAACTTTGGAAAAAGAGGAATGGACAAAAAGATGATCTACTCATTCGTTGTCCTTTTTTCACAGGTAACACCATCCCAGACCGATCCAATTCCTTCATTGACCATTGTCCCACGTTAAAATTTTATTTGGAAATGCCAGCCACATAAAAATTCTGAATTTTAAAGGACAAGGTAACTTCCATTTTACCTTCCACCATCATTGCTTTTCCATTGCCACATTCTCGCTTATTTTAGAAATATAACCAAGCTTGCAGTTAGAGTCCTTGTTGTAGCATTTATAGACCAACAAAGTTCATCATCTTGGTTTGAAAGACAAATGGAATTGTGTTTAAGAGAATCACTATAGTGGTTCCATTTCTTTGCCAACTCGAGCCACATTCCCAAGTCTTTAGATGACTTCTAGATTTGTATGCCTTCACGATGCATCTCTTCCCTTGAAGCATAAACTAGAGTAGTTATACCATTTTAATGAAGGTACAACCTGAGAGGCTCTGGGAGTCTATAATTTTCCCCACAAGCGATTTGAGGGTCCTCACTGATTTTCACTAGAGTGCCCTTTCGAATATTCCAAGCAACCCACAAGATGATTATATCATAGGATTTAACTATTCCTTTCCATACATTTGAACCACCTCTAAAATACTTAAATCTTTGGATATCAATACCTTCCCCTGCAATCCTTTGTTAAACAACATTCACGAAAGAGTCTTGGTTGCTAAATCCTATCCAAGATATGTGATTTTTGTAAACCTCATCCATCATATTCCTTTAAAGTAGCAATTCTTGACCACTTGACAAGGGATATACCCTGCCTTTCCTTGTTGCTTGACCAAAGAAAGTTATAGAACGTATTTTGAATCCTTTCAATAGTTCTCTTTGGAACGTAAGCAATGGAAAACCAATAGACGAGTATAGTCTCAAGAACATACTTAACCAATACCAACCTTCCTCCCCTTGACAACCATCTATGATACCAACAATTAATTCAATCCTCAATATTTTTGATCAACCATGATAACCAATCCCCTTTTTTATAGTTATTTGGTTTTAAAAAGAATCCCAAGTACTTGAATCCATTATCAAGGGGATCCAGCCTCATTAGAAAAATTTGAGCCATGTTTCTCTTCATATTATCACTCAGATTGTTATATAAGATATATGATTTATTCAAGTTTAGTTCCATCCTTGTCAACTTGCATAAGGAATCAAGGACAATGTTAAGGTATCTTAATTCCCTAAGAGTTCCTCTCCCAAAGAGAAGAGTGACATTGACAAACAAAAAGTGTGTAATAACAACCATACTTGCTATGTTGATCCCTGTTAAGAATCCATTTCGATTGGCATCCAAGATTAGTGTGCTTAAAGCTTCTACAACTATAAGAAACAAAAAGGGTGCCAATGGACATCCCTGCTTGAGGCCCTAAGTTGCCCTGGAAAATTGTGACGGTGAACGATTGACCAATGTAAAAAAATAGACTAATTCCAGAAACTCCATAACCCAACTAACATATTGTAGATTCATGCTTGTTTGTAAAACCATGAATCTCAAGAAGATCCAGTTGACTTTATCATATGCCTTGTAGAGATGAATCTTCATTATCACCGCTACTTGCTTCCCTCCTTTGATTGAATGGAAACTTTCATGTGTTGTCCCAACCGCATCATGAATCTACCTATTGAAAAGAAATCCAAACTGTTCATCTGAAATTACTTGAGATTACTTGAGACAGAGCTTGTTTAAGTCTATTAGCAATAATCTTTGAAACAATCTTATACACTGAATTGCAAAGTGAAATCGGCCTAAAGTCCTTGAGGGTGATCAAATTGTTCTTCTTGGGTATCAAATAAATAAGCATTGCATTCAAGGCCCCCAACATTTTTTTGAATTCCTTTGACTCCTCAACAAACCTAAGAAGATTGGCGTCCAATAGATATAGAAGCCCAAATAAAACTTGACGGTCTAGGGCTTTTATCCTTTTTAAAAGAAGACAAACAAACTTTTAGTTCCTCCTTTGGAACACCTACTTCCAATCCAACATTTAATTTTTCATCAAAGAGTCTAGGTAACAACTTGATCACCTTCATTATCTTACCAATGTTAGAGGCCCCGTTATCTTTAAAAAAAAATTGAAAGTGTTTTTTCCCTGTTGATGCCAAATCCTGGATTGAAGAAACCCTCATACCATCCTCCCTTTCCAATTCCCAAATTGTATTGAAGTTTTTCTGATACAAAACATACTTGTGGAATAACTTGGTATTGTTGTCGCCCTCCAAAATCCAAATGGATCGATTCTTAATCCTCCACTTGGTATCTTCTAAGTCCAACAAAACCCTCTTTTTGTTCTGTAAGTCCTGTAGTTGTCGTACCTCTTCCTTTGAAAATATACCACTATAATTTTTCATCAAAGATAACCTCTATGGTTTCCTCCACATCCTTCAACTCATTTTGATTTTCTAATCGTTAATCCTTAGCCCACGATATTGTCAATTTTTTTATCCTGATCAAATTGTTAGAGAATTGACACATCACAGAGGAACCAACATCGTAGTCAAACTTTCTCCAATTCTTTTCGAAATGAGATATGAAACTCTCATCCTTAAGCCAAGCATGAAAAAATGTAAAGGGAGAAGGCGTTTTCTGATACAACTCTTCAAACTGTAAGAAAATAGGCACATGATAAAAAATCCCTCCCGAACCAACCCAAGTTTTATACTTGCCAGCCTCCTTTAGAAACTTTTCAGCTACAAGGAATCGATCTATTCTCTTTGCAATCCCATCCCTAACTCTTCTGGAATTCCACGATGTCGAGATTACTTTGTGAGGCTCAACATCCACTAGGTTAAGGTCTTTGAAAGGATTAGAGAAATAATTAGCAAGAGGGTTTGTCCTTACTCTTTCACCCTAACATTCCTTTGCATTTAATGTCAAATTCGTATCACCTCCAAGAATCAAATTGTCTCCTTCTAAAAAATTTTGATTGATGGAAATACATTGATTGATGCAAAGAGTTCAACATAGTAGAAAAATATCATGCATTATACTCTACATAAGGAAGCTCAAAAGTAGATATTTTGTTGTTTTTTGCATAGATTGTTGCCTACTGTGCATCTCAACTGAACTCCATGTATCCATTCTTTGGATAAAATGAAAAAAACACATGTTGATGTTATTGCAACTGCCAGCTTAATATTTAACCTTTTTATTGGTTTCTAAGTAGTGACCAACATGCAAAAACTAGAAAATTTCAATTGTGAGTTTCTTATGAGAATTGTGAATTAATTTTTTTTATGTAAGAGCTTAGCCTACCATGATATTTATTATACAAATCTCCCAAATGGTGGATAAATGAATTGGATCTAGGTTTATATTCCCTCCCCATTCTGAAAAATGTGATTAGGCCTTTGTACGACAACCCATAGTATATATTTTACTTCTATCATCTACTCATCCTTACTAACAACTTTGTTAGCAATGACTACATAGAGATAACTCGTAATAGAGAAGCCTCAATAATTATTTATACTTGCTCATAGTTTGAGAATGATTTTAGAATTCTCATATACACCAATTCATTAAATTGTAGAGTGTTGGAAATCATTTGATTCCAATTTCATAGATGGTTGTACATAATCATATACATAAATCTCATCAAAGTAAGTTTAGCAGGGAGTCCCAATGTATAGTTGGAACCCAACTAGAATTATTCAATACGATCAAAAGCTCTTCAAGCATAATTTGATTGTTAACAGGGCTCAAATGGAACCCATCACTGCAAATAATTTAGAAAACCATGTATATTAACATAAAATATTAAGGTTATGGCATGCAAAGTTAAGAGTAGAACAAATGTTCCTAATTATATTTTTAGTTGAAACTATGATATCAAGACCCAGGTAACAATGTGTGAAGCTAAGGAATCCCCAAGTTTTTTTGTAGAAAACAAAGGGTAGTTAGACCACCCTTGCACTAGATTAGGATACAACTTGGTTCATTTTAAAAGCACCAACAATTTTTAACATTAGAGTGAAATACCAAATACCAAATTGTCCTACCCCAATTGTTGTGACCATGTTACACTCGGTTTGTAAGTCCTTTTACATGAAGTGTAATGTTTATATAGTTAATCAATAAAACGTTGTGTAGAGGTAATTTTTAACTAAATAGGTACCTACATAAGGGGATCAAGAACATATGATTTAGATGGGTTGCCCATATTTACAATTGTCACAAATTTTGGTATTGTTCCACTTTTTTTCTTTTGAAAGTGTTTCGTACAACCAATATGTAGAGGAAATCAAAGAATTATACACCCTACATAAGATGGATATTTTTGACATAAAAAGAGATAGCTTGCATCACTAACCATATTATTTGGCTTTTAGAGAAAACATTTACACCTTTCACAAATTAAAAATGTGTTAAAATATCCTAATCTAGCTATCAATTAATCCCATGTAAGGTTTCGAATAATGTAAATAATGACTTGGAGGTATTGTTACCAAATTAAAATGTGTGTGTGTGTGTGTGTATTATGTCTGGCAGAATCAACAACTAGTTGGGCACCTACTTGCGTTACATGTGGTGGTGTTATCCAACTGCTATGACTATAACCTCTAGGTGTGCCCACGATGCCCCTTATGTGGCACACAGGATAAGTCGGAGGGATTTGAACTCGAAACCACATGGAACCTTATATCACTTCATATTCACAGCACTTGCCAATTGAGTTGCCCCCGGGGGGCTTGTATATTTTAATTTGATTTGAAAGATTTAACAAACAAAATGTAACTGTGTTAAGTAAACAATTCATCATTTAAAATGAATGACATAAAGTATAGTTGATAATCCACCGAGCTTAAACAACATCAAAATAAATTAATGATCAAATCGATTGTCAAATTTGAAGTGAAATTTCAAGTTGATTGGATGGTAAAGAAGAGGTGAAGATCAATGGTGATTAAGGATTGCAGAGGAGGATTTGTTCATGTTTTAATAGTGTAATGATTCTTTGTCCATAAACCACTATACACATGTGGGATAATTTATGGGATCATAGAAGGTGGAAAGTTGTTTCGAAAACCACTAATAAGGCCTCCATAAACCAATCTAAAATCCATATACACATAACCACTCTCAAATCCATATACACATGGACTAATTTCTAGGATTGTGGAAGGTGAAAAGTTGTTTGGAAAACCACTAATAAGACCTTTGCAAATAGCTCTCGAAACCAAATAAGGTATGCAGTAGAGCTAATGTTAGTTAGTGGATAAATAAATGGGTTCTCATTTTTTGACCATTGCAATGAATATAACCACAACACTTATACAAATAAGACATGTCAACATTTATCACATAGTAGTTATGTTAGTTGAAAATCCAAAAAGTTGGTAATTGAATGTAGTGTACATAGGGAGGTACCCAATGGGGATAATATTAGATAGGTGGCCACATAGTGTGAAAACAATAATTGTAAGAAGGTTTACTAGAAGGTTCCTAAGACATTATATAGAACTATATAAAGAAGTAGAAGTAATGTAATGAAATGTATTGTGAAGTATATTGCAATTGTACCAAGCATTTCTTGTGGAGTGATTTCCTCCCTTGAGGAATAATTAATCGTGTTACCCTACCTCAAGGGTTTTCTTGACATTCTTGTGTTCATTGTGTGAATCTTTTGTTCTTAAATTAATATATATATTCTATTTTCAGATCTATTAAATACACAACAATTGATATCAAAGCTCTTTCTTGGGCCAAAAAAAGGAAGACTATTTTTTTTAAGAGGGGATATTATGAAAGTGTGTAAACTATAAAAATGAGTTAAGGTAGATTTACCCATGCTAACACTTCTGTGTAATAACTCTACCAAAGGAGATCTATTATAGGAATAGCCTGAGGCACATCGGTCACAATTTCCACTGCCCAATAACTAGTTTTGATCCTTGGGAAAAGAATAACCAATTACACCAAAAGTGATGATCAACACAACCAAAATTACACCTGTGACCCGAGTTAATTTACAAGGTTTTTTTAATCCACCTATGAGATAAACACAAAATACGTGTAGGATCATCATTAGAACCACCATACTTGTCGACCATCGATGAATTGATCGGATCAACCAACCATCTCTAGTTCTAGATTTGACTTTGACTTTGGCTCTTAGCTATCTCTTGGCTCTAACTTTGGCTTCTTGCACTTACAAGGTGCAAAAAAGTTATAAAACCATTGATCTAATTATTTTTTTGGATTTAAACTCAAACACTAAAGAGGAATCACTCTCAATTTTTGCAAAATGAGTTTTCCAATTAAGTGTGCATTCTCGTTGATTTAACCATTTTTGTTGTATTTATATACTATTAAAATCTGCTAAAGTTAAATGCTTGTGCAAAGAAAAAATTGTAGGGGAAATCTTTGCTACAAACTACGAATTAATGTGCAAAATTTCAAAATAGAGACAAACTCAACAACAAGATAGAAAACACATTCACGTTAACTCCCACACATATTTTGAACAAGAGAAAAACCCTTTCAACATTAAAAAACCTCCAAAATTTGATTAATAAGAGGATTAATTACAAAGGTTAGTTCTTCCTTGCCACTAGTATCAACAACACTATTTAAATGCTTTATTTCAATGTGCTTCCTCTTATCACTGTGACCTTCATCCTCTTCCTTTCCCCTTGCTTTTCCCTCCTTTGGTCCTTCAAAATTACAAGACAATGGATTATTGTTTTCCCCTCACTCTTTACTCTGTTTCCCATTGTTCTCCTCTTAGGTGTCACTAGTTACAAGTCCCTACAAGAGGCAATTACACCTTGGCATACATTATTTTCTCATCTTCCCACCTTCCAACTCCACTTGCCCCTTCTAGGGTTTGAAAATTACACCCATGAATTATTCCCTTTACTAGCAATATTGTTTTTCCAATTCAAAATAAGATTGTGTTCTTTTTATTTTTGGACCATTGAAAATAATGTGGTGTCCACATGCAATTGGAAGGATTTTCAACAAGATCCTTTAGGAATCAAGAATCTTGGAGTCGAAAGTTCTTTGAACCTGAATTTCCATTTATTAACTTGTACTCTAGATCAAGTGTGTCATCATCAATGTTTCCCCATTTCCCTATTTTCACATTATTATAATTCCTTTTCATGAACTAATAATATTATTAAAGTTATTCGAATGGTGAATTATGCATGGGTGAGCTATTAGCTAGTGGAATGCTTATAAATAGAGGGAATTCTATGGGTTGTGGGGGAGAAGGAATGAAATATACAACACAAACTCTATCAAACTTAGCCATAAATTCCTTGAATTAGTTAAAATCTAAGAATAGAATTGTGTTATGGCATGAATCCGTTCATAAGTGGATTTGTAGCCTTCATGATGAGTTTATTGGGTGGAGGATCCACCATTGACATATGTTTTGCTTTCTAAATTTAGTTAGGACAATGGTTATGGACCAACACAACTCAATGGTTTTAGGGAAATAATTTTTTCTCAAGTATGGCTAGGAGAAAACTTGTTGGCACCAAGAGAGTTGGCCATGGTAAGGAGCTAAGGGTTGGAATTTCCTTGGAACTATCAAAACAATATTTTGGGGCAGGTATAATGAGTTTGTTTATAAAATATTTATTTTTGTTCTTCCTTTGGTTAATTTTGTTCCTAAATATATATCAATTGAATTGATATATTGTCATGGTACTAACATGGATATTGGTATGACAAATCTATTGTGTATATGTTTAACTATTCCTGGTCACAAAGAAAATAAAGGGCCTTGGATGTTGAAAAATTGTCATTACAGAGATATGGTTACTAAAACATGCAAAGGAAACATAAACAATATGAGATGAGCATGGCAAGAGATAACTTTTAGTGCATTCCATTAAGATAATCGAATCAAGACTTTGCATTTTCTTAAAATGATAATGATAGTTAATTTTTCTCTTAACCAAAAATATTTAAAGGATGTTTACCAAATGTTTGGCAAAATCCTTGAATGTAAAATGTGGATTTCATCTGAGGAAAATTGAAAAAGAAATTATGAATTCTTAATTGTTAATATGCTTATGAATTAAAGAGTACTTTTGTAGAAAATGATTCCTCCTTCGAATATTGTAAATTTAATTATGATATTTTCATGTATAAAAGTAATTGAAAGTTTGTGGGTGAAGTGTGTATGAAAATATTTAAATGAATGTTATTAAGTTTATATGATTTGTAAATCCTCAAATCAACTTATGTATGATGAAATTGGTTAAGGAAGCCATTGAACTCCCATGGAGAATCAAATAGATTTGGGTTGAAATTTGTAAATCCTCAATTCAACTTATGTATTATGAAATTGGTTCAGGAAGCCATTGAACTCCCACGGAGAATCAAATAGATTTGGGTTGCTTTCTTCATGTATAGCTAAAGCTTGGAGTTGCTTGTCATGTGTTTGATATAAGAATTGAACAAGTTTTGTATAATTTTGAGCAAATAAGGAACTCTTATTGCTTTAATCTTTCATTTGTTATCAATCTGGTTATGTGGTATTGGCCTAGAAGCATTCTAGTGCAATTAAATTTGTTGAACTGTGTGCTGATGTGATTTTAATAATGCATCTATAGGTGTTTTTCTTTGATTTCAGACCAACTTCAAGATGAGTCTGTATTGTGGGCCTATGACCTCCATTTTGAGTCCAAATATAAAGTTTATAGGGCCCAATTTCATGATTTAAGTGATTTCAAGAAAGTATCCTACCTGAAACCTCAAATTCTTTTTTGTTTTTTTCTCTCTAAAAAATTACTTAAAAATTTATATCCAATGGTGTTGTACGTTGTTGTGTGTAAATTGCTTGTATAAGTGTTTGATGAAATTCTTCAACCAAAAAGTTAAATTCATTAAATAATTGTGTATCAATCGTATTCTTTATTTGGATGGAGATGTTTGCGGAAATAGCTCATGATACTTGGTGTTAATCTCATACCTGAATGTGAATTCAATCTGATTATTTCTAAACTAATTAAATATGTTTGTGTTATAAAAGACTTAAGTCATAAGCCTTGCAAGAGATTGCATGCTATATGATTGATAAAAGACCTCAACTAATTGTTTGATTCCTTAAAGATTGCTTGCTTGTTACTTGTTTGAAGGAATTAATGAACTAGCATGAACTATACATATACAAAAAGTGTTAGAATTATTCTACTTAATTTATGGTTGTTAGTTACCTTGATGAATTTTAATGGTCAATGAGTTAAACACTTTTGATTCCATATACGAATTAGTTTCCATTAATACTTGAATCAGATTATGGATGTTGACTCGGCAAGTGTTTTGGAATTTATTATAGAACTCAGGTTCAACACATGGATGAGCATACAATGAAATAAGAATTTCAAGGGCAGATTTGCCTCTTCATTAGTATGCTTAAATCTTTATTTAACATTCATAGAATGTCTTAGGACCGTTTTGACAAGCAATGTTTCAATTTTTCTACAAAGATGTATAATATCTAATTCTTGTATGATCATGACTTCTTCAAGACCTTTAGTGAAAAATCACATGAGAGCTTGTACTTTGAAATAAAATAATTATTCTACAAACATGTATAATATCTAATTCTTGTATGAACATGACTTCTTCATGAACTTTAGTGAAAAATCACATGACTTCTGTATGATTAAGAATTGGACTATATATTTATATAGTCCCTGCTCTTGTCAATGGAAAGTGTGTACAGAACGAAAGTTTGAAAGGAGTAGTGGCTTCATTGTTTGTGCAGTGAGTGATTTTGGGGATTGAGATAAAGAAGAGAAATTATAAGCTTATTGGATTTCAGTGGCAATATGATTTGTGTGGGTTTTTATGCAATGCATATATGCAGGGATCACATGAATAAGAATGCTTGTGATATATTTTGGAATCTTCACTGAAAATGTGGAACTAAACCCAATTTAAAATCTTTAGTGGGGTTTCATGGCGCCAGAGTTGTCATTATCCTAGCATTTTTCAAACAGCCCTTTAAGTGACCTCCTCAATCATGATAGGACCCTGGAATAATATCAGATCTCTGCTAGAAACCACCGTAGGGGACTTGCAGAATTCATTAGCCCCCCTCTGTAGTGTGATTAGTTTGTGCACCGTCGGGTCCTCTTGCTTTTCAATTCAGTTAACAGGACCAGAATAAGCTAGGGTTTCCTGATGTCTTGCCTGCCAACAAACAGACAGATTTATCAAATGCCATTAATCCTAATGAAATAGAAAACTTGGCAAGCTACGATAAGCTAGTATACCTGCTCTTTGAGAAAAAACAAATTATAAAACAATTAACTAAGCGAAAGATACCAATTACATAAAATAAAATGGAAATTTTAACAAGTGCTACGGGAAAAAGTGATCAAAATCTGAAGCTTAAACTTACGTTGTTGTAATTTACAAAAGTATCATTTCCTTAGATGACCTCTTTTTGGGTCGGAGCTCCAAAACACTTACAATACAGACAACAATACCCTATTATAGAGTCAAGAAGTCTCGTAGGATGCAATCCGATTGTCAACTTTTGAATATGTACACTGTTGCACCTATTCATCCATCTTCCTCTTATTGACCTCAATTTCTTTCTTTTTTCAGTTTTATGCCATATAAATTGTTTCTTATGGTACAGGTTTGAAGTTTGAACAATATTCACAATCACTTTTTACTAAACATGGACAATTCTATCATGTTATTCTAATAATTTCGCATTGTAGAAGCCCACAATCCAACTAATGTCAAAAATTTCAAGAATACAAGGAGCTCCCTCCAAACGAAGGTGAGAAACACTGTTCAGTGTCAATTGATTTCCCACAAAAAACAACTGCCAAGAATGATGACACAGGAGGAAACAGCATAGAGAAAATAAGACCTATCTAGAATATTGAGCAGATCATTTCTGCTGAGAAACTACTAGTTACACAATCCGTGTCTCCAAAGAAAGCCAACCTCAACCAAAAATATGTCTTTTGTCATAAGGGAATAACCACAATAACACTACCCGAGTTAAAAAATTCTCAGGCAACTTCTTAGAACACAGCTAGAAGTGCCGGGTCATATTTCAGAACTAAGACTTCATTTTCCGCTCAGGTTTTGTACATATTTCCGAATCATATTTCCCCTTCCAGATAAAAGATCCAAAATTCAAGTGTCGTGCTCAAGAAATGCAATATATGTATGTATTTGTGTATGTCTATCCATCCATCTGGCTATCTATGACACAAGCAAAACAGAAAATGATGAAAACATTGAATGAATAATGATGCAGAGGAATTTTCATTACTACTGGCCAACAATAGCATAACATGCATCTGTGATAATTATAACAATGTTTTAAGATGCATGCACAATGTAAAGCCTCTTAGACATCAAAAAATACCATGTTGGAACTTTTGTTTGCTTATAGGCACATACACTTGCTAGGTGTTACTGAATCCCGATCTACAAGTACAAGTAATACTTGTTAGGATATTTAGACCATTTAGGAGTTAGTTAATATCAACTTGGTCTAATGTATCTTTAAGTAAAGTGTGTTTCTTTAATATGCATTGTAATTTTCTAATCCAAGAGACACAATTATATTCTAGACATAAAATGATCTGATGTTCATTTTCTCCTCGATACCAATAGTTATATTGATATGTGGCTTAACACTTGATTGGTCCATATTTCTATTTAAAGAGAGCATAGAAGGTCATGTGTTGATAATCAATTGTGAAAACTCATATGTAAATTATATTTTATTCTTCCATTAATATATTGCCTCAAGTGGCTACATTCACTAGTGTTAGGGATTGTATCCCTCTCCGTTTGTGTGAGTGGTTGCCTTAAAGTGTTCAACCTGTGTGGAAATACCTTATTTATCGAACATGGTATTAGAGCTCCTATGAAGACCCACTACCATTGTTGATCAAGATTATGAACCTATGTCACTACATGCATCAAAGGACTTTTGTATTCGGTTGTTTCTGAGCATTTTTGGGCCGAAATAACCATTCCAGTGTGTCTGGATCGTTGTTTTTAGTTGTAAACCTTTTTCATTTCACTCAAAAAGGTTTTCGTTTGCCCAAGATACAATCATTTTTATCAGATCCGAAGGTACACAATTTCATTTCAGTTTTTAAACCTCTTTATACTGTTTTAATATTTCATTTTGGTTTTTCGTTTATATTTCCAGTTTGCTCCCTTTCTGGTCTACATATGCTCTTTGTCATGCATCTTGTACGATCTCGGCAAATTAGAAAGATGGAAAGTGTTTTCGTTTCTGCATATGCTCTTTATCATGGACTTTCTGCCATCTCGACAAATCATAAACAAAGAAAAAACATGCATTTTCCGGGTAGACTATTCGATATCTAGCCCTGAGCCTATAAGGTTTCAGATTTTTTGAAAATAAAAATCCACTTGCTTCTCTGCACACCCATGTTGAAGTTTTTTGCAAGCAAAAACAAAGGTTTCTAGGGTAAGCATACACTTCGAGGCAAGGAGTAAAAAAAAAATCTTCTCCTTTCTAATATTTGTTATATTTTTTGCAATAGCTCACTTGGCTAAAAGTTACTTTATTAAATTAAAACTCTTGACTTCAAGTCTTTTTTTCATCAAATTAATTTTAAAAAAAGTTCATGCAACTTTAAATTATACATAACTTTATTGTAAAGTGCATTTCACTTAAATTATAAAAGTGAATCACTCAGAAAGTAACTTAAATGTTTTTTTTAAGTTAATGTTTGCATGCAACTTTAAGTTATAAAGTAACTTCATTTTAAAAGTGATTCTCACTTATTTTATAAAAATGAGTCACTTATATTATAAAAGTAGTTTATTTGTAAAAGTGAGCTTATAGGGAAAGTTAGAAAATGAAGCGATTTTTTTTACTTGGTGACCTCATTGTGTAGCTAAATACCACATTGATCAACCTCCACCTGCCATGTGGCACCTTGGTTATTTTTTATGTTTTTCTTCAAAAAGGCATAACTTTGACATCTGGAGTCCATTTTTACTACCGCTTTTTGAATTGCCCATTTTTTTAGAGCTTTCCATCTGGACAATCAATTAATGCTTTTGAAGCCATCTTACCTACATATTGTAATATGGTTAGTCCAAGTAATCTCTTGCTTATGAGTTCAAACTACTTCTCATGGAAACCCCGTATGGAGGATATATTACAAAGTAGGAGAGTTTACTTGGTTATTTTGGGAACATAAATTGCCCCTCTTAATGCATTAAAGAAAGCCAAACGGGATAATAAAAATGACGAAGCACGTGGATTAATCAGAATGTCCATCTCTAGTGATCTTCAATTTCACCTTCAAGGAATTGAGACCCCAGATGCAACATGGAAAAAGATGGATACTGTGTTTGATAAACACAATGAGATTCGAGCCCACCAGCTCGAAAACCAATTGATTGCCTTAAATCCCGGTGATTTCTCTTGCATTGAAGATTTTCTATCTAAGTTCAAAACATTTAGACTTTACCTGTAGAATGTATGATAAACGAGACAGATGACCAACTTATATATGCTATTCTTGCTAATCTTGGAACTGCCTATTCTATTTTTGTATTTACTTTTCACTCCACCAAAAAAACTCTTATTAGTCTAGGGACTACTTACAAAATTCCCTCTCTTGAAGCTTTTTGTGATTCTTTGATTAGAGAGTGAGATAAGCTCTCTTATCTTGGAGTGATTAGCATTGAAGGTACATCTACCAAAGCCTTAGTGGTCCAACAGAAGGATAAAACCAAGAATCCGAGAAGCAACATCCTCACAACAACAAATGAAACAAGGGTCCCAAACCCTCTCACCAAACTCCTACTCCCAATGGTGATAAATGAACTAAATCAAAGGGCAATAAGACTTAGAGACATTGCAATTTTTGTAGGAAATATATCTGGAGTCTAAATGTTTCAAGAAGATGGAAGCCTTAGAAGCAACGATGAACAAACACAACATCAATCTTGATTCTTCTTCTTCTAACTCTTCTTCTCAAGGACATGCACTTTCTGCTTTTGTTTTTTCCTTCAATGCAACATCTACTTCTTCTTTTAATGAGTGGCTTATTGATTATGGAGCATCTTATCATATGGGTAACGACAAAGCCATCTTTTCTACTCTTAACAAATGTAACACCAAACACATATTTGTTGATGATGATAGATCTCTTAGTATTGTAGGGTCTGGAACAATTCAGCTAGATGATGGTCATTTTAATGATGTATTATGTGTTCCAAGTCTTTTCTGCAACCTTCTATTAGTGTATCAAATCACTCATTCATGTGAAGGTAAAACAATAGAATTTTCACCTCACTAAGTTGTAATTGAGGATTTAAAGATCCTAAGCATGTCCTAGCAACTAGAATTGTTGATGATATTACCTAGTTGTACAAAATTGACAACTTTGGGTCATCATCTATTCCATTAGTTTTTATTGCTCATAGCAATGACTTGAACAAACTTTGGCATGAGAGATTTGGTCATCTAAACCATCGCTCATTGCAGCAACTATGTAATCAAAATATGGTCCCTAGTCTTCCTCTTGTTCCTTACAAATATGGTGTTTGTTCTCATTGTGTTCTCAACAAACATCATCAAGATAGTTTTGATAAGCGTGACACTTGGCACACTTCGATCCCATTGCACCTTGTTCATAGTGATTTGTGTGGTCCAAATCCTTCTACTTCTTTCTCTAGGTTCAAGTGTTTCTTAACTTCATTGATGACATCTCCAAACACACTTGGGTTTATTTCTTAAAACTTAAGAATGAAGTTTTTGACATGTTTTTGGCCTACAAGGTCATTGTAAAAAAACAATATGGACATCAACTTCAGAAGTTAAGAACAGATAATGGAGGCAAATATGTTAACACCAAATCTACAACTTACTACTTTGCATGGGGCATTCATATGCAACATATTGTTCCATATACACCAAAACAAAATGGTGTTGTTGAGAGAGAATTGCATATTAAAGGAAATGGCAAATTGTATGATTCAACCTAAGGGATTAAGTCCTCCTTTTGGGCGGAAGCCATTAATTGTGCTAATTACATAGTAAATCACACTCCCACAAAGGTTTTAAAAGATATAACATTGAAAGAAGCATAAAGTAAAATTAAACCAAATGTAAGTCACTTTTGTGTGTTTGGTAGTGAAGCGTGGGCTCACATTCCTAGTGAGAAAAGGAAAGAATTACAACATAAGAGTGAGAAGGAAATTTTTGTTGGATATTCTGAAGATGTAAAAGGTTATAGACTTCTTCAACCTCATTCCAATGAAATTAATCTTATGAAAGATGTTAAGTTTGATGAAGGTCTCTTGTCCTGTGAGCCTAATTCGATGTTTCTGCCATCTTTGGCTCATGAGACATCTTCAACAATTGTGCCATCTTCTATTCTCAAATTTTTTGTTAGTTCTCCTATTATGGTTTCTTCTTCAAATAATGATAGTGAAGATGAAAATCCACCTCCGTTTGCTCACCTTCCTCTAGTTGGGTTCATACAACACAAGAAGTGGTTGGTGATCTTGCCGGTGATCATTTAGATCAACATCAATGTTCACAGTTCCAACGAACCTCCTCTCTTTTGGCTTAAGTTTTAGAGACTTTGTTAGATTTTGAACACACCTCAGGTCTAGTCTAGGTTCTCAACAACATACACAGAAATCACACATTTTGAATTGTGAACATAAACACGCTAAGATGTCTAACAACTTAACACAGCGGAAAATAAGCCAACAATTGAATCATACACAATACAAAGGAATTGATGCCCAAATCACTTGTTCTTCATTCAATACAATCTCAGAACAATGGGTTCTCCTACCAGGGAAAATGACCCAATCTTACATAGAAAGAAAACACTAAAATACAAGGGTACACTTACACAGAAAACCCTTGTCCTTTGCAAAAAATCTCTTCGGTTTCTGTGATCAATTATTCTCATTGTACTGAGGTCAAACTTCATCCTTTACACAAGTTGAAACATTTCTCTGTTGCTGGTCACCTGAGCAGGCCTTCACGGTCTCTCTCCAGCCCTCAAAACTGCCCTCTCAGCTAACTATCCGAGCCATAAAAATTGTCCCAAGACTATTGTTGATTGTACCATCCCTAAAGGACTATCCCATAATCTGTGGTTGACTGTACCAACCCTTTTCCTTGCAAGTCGAGCCTCCTAGACTCAGTGACTGCCCTTCTCCTTGCAAGTCGAGCCTCCAAAACACCTGTGACTTCTCTTTTCTAGCAGGTCAAGCCTCCAAAAACTCCATGGATTGAGGCTCCCTTTTTTTGGCTGGGTCTAGGCCCTACTCAACCCTCCTCTCCAAGCTACCTGCCCAAGAATACCCTGTTTCACTTGATGCAGGTCTACACAAACACTTGGCTTCCTTCTTTACCACGGGACTTACTCAGACCTTCTCCATGCCTCAACCCTACACAACATCAGCTCCACTCACAACTTTAGAGTGAAATGTCACTTTCACTTGTTATGTGTTGCTCTCTCACAAAGTTCTCTTTTTATACAACTCTAAAGGTTGAGTTAGAAGCCCCTAAATTGACTTAGGCACCCTCTCCACAAACTCAACAATAAATTGGACTTGTTTAATCTTTCAATGGGTGCAAAACCCCATCAACCAACCACAAGGCCCATCAACAAACCCACAAATCCCATCAACAAGCCCACAAAGCCCCACACCTCACACAAAGGATTTTTACAAGGAAAAATTGTAATGTGAGTATCAAGAATGGCTCCCACATGCAAAACACTTAGGTTGATGTGGGAATACCTCTGGATGCTACAAAAACATCAACAGACTCATGATCCAAAAACATTTGCAAAATCTTTTGGCCATCCAAATTGGAGAAATGAAGGGAAAACATTATTCCTTAATGGTGAATGATACTTGGGATCTTGTACCTCTTTTGAAAGGAAAAAAACATGTTAGATGTAAATGGGTGTATAGAATTAAGTATGCATTATATGGAAGTATTGGATTAGGGACCGATTAGTTGCCAAAGGATTTTCTTAAGTAGAAGGGATTGACTATAATGAAACCTTTTCCCCCATTGCCAAAATGAATTCCATCAACCTTGTTCTAGCCCTTCCTGCTTCATATAAATGGGAGATCCATCAAATGGATGTTAAATCTACCTTCTTGCATGGAGATTTGCAAGAATAAATTTACATGGAACAACCTCATAGCTATGTTCAAAATAACTCCATCCTTGTTTTCTACTTTAAGAAATCTTTCTATGGCCTTAAGCAAACTTTTCGAGCTTGGTATGTTGAAATGGATAGCTTTCTTCTTGACGCCGACTTTTATAGATGTCATTTTTCCCCCAATGTCTATACCAAGAAAGTAGGTAACCATCTCACACTACTTGTTCTTTATGTTGATGACCTTAGACTCACTAGATGTGACCCCAACTTTTTAACCCATGTGAAATCCATCCTTAAGAAGAATTTTGAAATGATAGACTTAGGACATTTGCATTATTTTCTTGGCCTCCAAGTCTTGCAAACCAAGGAAGGATTTTCCCTCCCCAATCTAAGTATGCACATGACCTTTGTTTCTTTCACGTGGAAGATTGTGAACCAACCACATCTCCCTTCCAATTTGGAGTCAAAATTGTTGACACAAGTACTACATTGTAGATGCCACTTTGTACCATTAATTAGTTGGTATCCCTTTGTATTTGACTCATACCTATCTTGATTTTCCTTTGTTCTTGGTCTTGTTGCTTGGTATATGAAAACAACCCATGAGAGCCATTGGAAAGTAACAAAAAACACACTTCAATATATCTGGGATATAGTTCAATTTTGGATACATTATAGTTCATGGGGGGCTCGTTTGTTTTTTTGGTTTCACTAATTCCAATTAGGTTGGTGATCCTTATGATCGGAGGTATATTGTAGGTTATGTTTTCAATCTTGATTCAGAACCTATCACTTGGGATTGTAAGAAGCAACATGTCCTTGCTCTTTCTTCAACAGAGGTAGAGTATCTAGTAGTAGTTAGTGCAAGCCAAGAAGCTCCTCGGCTTTGGTACATCCTTTCAGAGTTTGGATTCCAGTAACAACATCCAACCACACTTTGGTGCGATAATCAAAGTGCCATTCAACTCGCCAAAGATCCAATTCAACATCGATGTAGCAACCACATTGAGCTACACATGCATTTCATCAAAAAGCTTATTCAGGATCGTGTTCTGGAACTGCACTATTTCCCTACATATGATCAAGTTGAAAACATTTTCACAAAGTCTCTTATAGAAGCGCACTTTTCCAAACTTCGATCTATGTTAGGAGTTTAGGAAGTTTTCATTAAGGGGGATAGGCTCTAATGCCTCCTTTCTTCTCCTATTGTGTCACCTTTGTAAATCCTTCAATTCTATCCCGAGTTGTTTTTAAGGGGGATGTTAGGATATTTAGACACTTAGGAGTCAGTTAAGATCAACTTGGTCTAATATGTCTTTAGGTGAAATTCACTTCTTTAGTATGCACTGTAATTATCTAATCTGACGGTCACGATTATATTTTAGATATAAAATGATCCAACAATTCATCTTCTCCTCGATACTAATGACTATATTGATTTGTGTCTTAACACAAGATTGGTCCATGATCCCTATTTGAAGAGCAAGGAGGGTCATTTGTTGATGATTGATTGTGAGAAACTCATATGTAAATTATTTTTCTTTTGCATTAATATATTGCCTCAAGTGGTCGCGTTGGCTGGGGCCGTGGATTGTTTCCCTCTCTAAGGGTTTTAACCATGTAATACATTGGTGTACTAATATTTGATTTGTTTGTGTCAGCGATTTACCTTAAGGTATTCAACCTGTGTGGAAATACCCTGTTTATTGAACATTACCCTTCTTTTACCAACATGAAAGAGCAAGCTCATCAATTTCATAAAGACTCGTCATAAGGAAGAAGATTTTAAGTCTCACCTCAATATCTATATGTAATAATTCTATCTGTAATAAGACATCTACAAATTTTGTGCACACTAAACACATCTTGCATACTACAACCAAATGAAACGCAAAAGAACACACTTCTATTAACAAGCTAAATGAGGTAAAAATAAACAATCAACAAATTAAATGGATGAGAACCATTAATCCAATACATGACTATGCATAGAATCAATATGCAAGTATATTCATTATATGCAAAATGTAAAAAATACTTGATCAACAAAACAGAGGAATGCAATTGAACAATTAATCAAGTTGAAATAATAAAAATTATAAGAACCTATGTTTTGAAAAATAAACTTACAAAGAAAGCAACTATATTAAAGAGAAAAATATATCTTACAAACAAAAAGCCAAAAAGGAAGGAGAATCGATGCAGTTTGTACCACAAAGAAAACTTTACAAAAGTAGCTATTATAGTCTTAATTATATGATTCAATCACAATGATTCTCAATCCTTCCAAGCACCTAATAGTAGAAGCCATGCAAAACATGTGACCAATGAGGGAAAATACAAGATGTTGTAGAGAGTTTAGTAATCTCAATAGCATGGAGCTTCCAAATTCAATTACGTTGATTCCTCTCTTTTCTAAGTCACCCAATTCAGAGTTGCAAGTGGTTTTTCAGGAGATAGTGATGTTCGTGCAAGACTTTAGGTATGGCATGGGCTTGGACTGCAAACAAAATGAGAAAAATACAAAGCGTGATGGATGTGTCAATGGAAAAAGACATGTTAAGAAAGCAATAGAACCATTGAAATCATCTAGCAACTAGCAAGCATACGAATGATAGATAGATGGTGAGTTGATGGATGAACAGTGGAAATGGTTTATATCGTCGTCTAGTTAGGCAATCTCATAATGAAAAACACCTATTAGTGTAAAAATCCCCATCTAGAACCCATGGGAATAGTGTCATGCACAAAAACTCTTGATGTATTTAAAAACCCAAACTAGCCCCAAATTTGCAAAAAATCTTAAAGAGATTAATACTAAAATCCAAATTTGGAAATAAAATTCCCCAATATTGCACACTTCTGTGTTGATTTTTGTCAAGGTTGGAATGGGTGCCATCATTGCCCTTTGGTACTTATTTCTTTTGTCATTGCCTGAACCTCGGTGCCCCTCGATATCCTCACATATCCGACATTGACTCATCATGAGTTGGCTCATTAGAGATTCCACACGTGTCATACAATCTCTAAGGGGTTCTCTTCCTTTGTGCCCCTATGTCCTTCCAAGTCTTTGAGATAGTTATTTGTCACAAAGAGGTGTTGCTTACAATATTTGAGATTATCTTGAATGGCCATCCACTCTAGCTAGTAGGACCAACTTCTACAATGCATCAAGTATGTCAAACTCTTGCATGCTCAATGCTCATTGCCGTCTATTGGAGGTCTTGAATTTCTACCTACATTGCATTCAATTTAAATTGGGTGGCCCCTATTTGGGCCAAAGCAATACATTGTTGATGTCAGAGCTCCATGAGATCCTTAACAAGGCCCATGAAACTTAAGGGGTGTCTATGAGACCCTATAACCCAAAAAATAGAGACAAGCAACAAATAGGTATGTAAATGATATAATGCAAAGAGTAATGCCAAGTAGGGGAGGAGAAGGGAGGATAAATTGAGGATGACATTATGAAGGGGCATGCGATAATACTTTCATTTATGAGCATCCAACACCTATCAAGAGGTTGTGTACCTTGTTGTAATTATGGTATGTGACCTCGACATGTGACCTCCCAACCCAACTTAACAACAATGATGGTTTCTTCTTGAACAACCTCCTTTGAAGGGCACACCAAACTACAAGTGACAAATATGTTAGATGGGTGAATTGAATCTTGGTGGGGGAAATAACAATGCCCCACTATCACTAACCCGACAAGACCCCTTTGACCATTTTAAATACTTTACCTTCATTGTAATCCATGAAATATTAATGTTGTTGGGAATTAAGGACCCTTTCATAATGTTGATGATGAGTCTCAAATTTCCCATTGCCTGTAGATCCTAAATGCCTAGGGACAAGGCTATTTCCAAACTTCTACATAACCAATGAAATTCTACGATGTTGATGTTGAATTTTTAATGATGACTCAAGCACATGTAGTTTCTTTTCAATTTATCATGAACTTGAACCATAAACAATGCAGCAACACAATAGTTGTAGTAACCAAGATCACAAGAAAAATAACCATGCACAAGACACAAGAAGTTATCCTGGCAAAACGCTTCTCAAACAAGGAAAAAACCCAACAATCCTTTGCTATAGAGTCAAGAGAAGATCATCCTCACACCATAAACCCTAGTGCATGTTGGAGTCGCCTTCTTTTAAATAAGTGAGATGTTATATTTAAGCCTAGAAAGCTAGTTTCGAGAGTTCGCTTGTTTCGCGACATTTCCCACTGTCCTTAGTATCCCGACACACGAAGTGGCGATAATGGTTTTAAAGTTTACCCAGGTTAGTGTAAGGAGTAAGTCACTTTAAACCCTAGTTAAGCACTGTCGGGGTTTTGCGACTCGGCGATCGCTCTCCCAAAAAGAAATACCTTCGTAGCTCCGAGTCATTAAGTCGCGATATTCATTAATTAAGCATGGATTAATTAAGAGCTTAAGTCAGATCACAAATAATTAACTAAATCTCATCATCGCGATTTCGGGTTTTGGGGGCTCAAAAGCTAGGAGTGAAATCTTCCGATACGACGAACGCCGAAAAAAGGGGGTTTAAAGACTAAAACACACTTAATTAAAGGAGCTAAGCTGGATTAATTGATGCATTAAACAACCTTTAACATGCATCGTCTATGGAGTAAGTTTAAATGTTTTTGCGTTGATTCGTGTTATGACTCGTCAAACATTTATGGCATTTATTTGAACTGCGACGAGGTGATAGATAGTAGGATCTCTCTTTTACTTCTAAATATTTCTATTAAGCGATTTGACCGTTCTATTCACAAGGACACCAGGGGTTTAAATGACCAAGATAAAGAGTTTTTCCTTCATTTTTTCATTTCTCATTTCTATTTGCGCGTAGAGCCATTTTACCAGGTTAACCATTGTTTGTGATTTTCAAATCTTTTTGACAGGTGGTCCAGTTGCAGGTTTCACTATCATGGTTCCACAAAAAACGCCCAAGTCAGCTGCCGAGAGTTCAGGTCAGGGTTCAGATGTTGTTTCCGATACCTCGCCCCGAAGTATTAATTCTATCAAGACATGGTCATATGTTTCCAACATCTTGCAATCTGAGTCGATAAACTGTTCGAATGATTCTAGCGACAGCGAGAAGGACAATTTATCAAACAAATACAAAATCGTCGCTCAAGAAGAGATGCACAAAATAGCGGCGAGGCCCCAGCTTCTTCCCTGTTGTGATATGATCAGGTGGGCGCTGGACCATGTGGACATACCGACCAAGACGATTATCAACGAATAGAAGGTGATGATTGGTACCTTCCAGACAAAACATTTGCGGGCAATGTATAAACTGTCACCCACGCTGAACCTTACTCACAATGCCGAATTCCTAGAAGGCTTCAAGAAGAAGGAGTGCGAGTAGTATGCAAAAATTTTGTTCGATCTGATCAAAGATTGGGTCTCACACCCCGCGAAATTCATGGCTGACTCCAACGGGATCTATTCAATCTCTTCCTTGGAGCCACAGTTCAAGTACATAGCGATGATGACTTGCAGGTTGTATGGGAAGGAAGAAACTACCCATTTTTTCCTCCCATGGGTGCCACTCATTCATACAGTCGTTGAGGGTTTCTCCTTTGACTGGGCCAAACTGTTGTCCGAAAGTCTGACCAGTCGAATTACTAAATATTGAGCACAGAGGGCGAGTAAGAAAGCAACTTCGTTCTTTATGTCTGCTTACATCATGGATTCCATCTACTTCATGACACCCTTCCCACTGATGAACTAGAGCTGGGCTCCATCTAATACAGAGCCTATTCATGTCTACTACTCGAAGCTTTTGGAGGATAAGTCCAAAGAATTCATCTACGAGATCTTCAACTCGGTAATGGTGTCATTGCATGTCGCCATTTTTGGCCAGCCGCCTCCTAAGATGTCAGATAGCATCGCGACCAACCTAAGCAGTGTGGCAGATTGGTATCTAGAGGCAGAATTTTCGTATATCAGGGTTTTCGGCACCTCTGTCCCTCCATATGCTCTCCCATTATTCCTGCCAGATAAGCTATTGTATCATGAGATCGCCAGACAGACTGTGCTCGGCAGAATAAGCAAAGAGATCAAAGGAGTATTAAAAAAGGTATGACCGCCCTTCCCTATTTATATTGGTGCGTATTCCTTGTTAGATTTTGGCCACACCAAAGCCAAGGCTACGACTTTAGAAGAAATGAAGCTAGTGGATATTGAGTTCAAGAAGCACGACCCTAGTAAGGTTGTGAGAAATCACCTGGAAAGTTGCGGCCTGAAGAGGTATGAACACGAGGATTCCCCTCTTGATAAAATATTCTAGGGCGCAAGGTCCTTCGCTGAAGTCCTAAGTCGGATTCAAGCCCTTCCACCCAGAGATATGGCCGAATTTTTGAAATTCTAGGAGCACCGACGGAGCTGTCTCCCCCTGATTTTATAGGGTGAAGCCCCAAAGCTTCCAGTTACAAAGAAGACGAGAGCAAAAGGTGCAAAGGAATTGAGTCCTAGCAGGGAGAAGGACCAAGGGAAAACATGGGAGGCTGGAACCTCAGAGCAAGGAGCCAAAGTCCCCCAGAAGCAGGAAGGAAACCCCAAAAAGGGTACGCCAGGAAAGCAGGCCCAAGGCCAAGCAGAGATACCTTCGCAGGGATTGGGCGACTCATTGTCACTCACGTCAAATAAGCCGGTTACAGAGGTCACCCTGAAACAACCATCCAAGGAAATCGACAGTCCGATTGCTATTATCACACCCTTATAGTTCACAAAGGGGAATCCTAATGCGGGGTAGATTTTCAATGAAGAACTGACACCTATTTCTGTAGAGGAGCTGCCTCCTAACGAATTTTTCTTTGACAAAAAAAGAAAGGCCATGGTGAGGCAAGGATTATATCAAAAAGAGGGCGTAATGGATAAAAAATTTAAAATCATGACAGATGGGAAGGCTGCGAAAGAGGAAGAATTCGTAGAGGAGATAGTCGGGACACTAGGGGCTTATGCTACAACCAATCAATACTTAGTTGGGACTTTGAAGGCCCAGTTGAAACGAAAGAACCTCTTGATCAGTAAATTGGAAGCTAAAGTGGCTACTGCTGAAGAGAATGTCAGGGACGAGGTGAGCAAGAGCCTCGAGGAAGCCCGAACAACCGACCTGCGTGAAATCGAGAAGCTCAGGTCCGACCTCGAGAAGGTGTGCCAGTCAGCACAAATTAGCCAAACACAGGTAAGCCTACAGGGGCAACAAATTATAGAGTTGCAGTTGAAATTGGATGTGGCCGAGAACCAGGTTGTAGACATAAAAGTGTTCAGATCCCAGGCCGCCGAAATCCGACATAAGGTATTAACGGATCAACAAAACCTGTTGGTAAAGGTAGGAACCATTCAAAACCATTTCTGGATGATAGATCAAATATTAGAAAATATTTCTTCGAGAGAAGAGAAGCCGAGGCAGCACGGGTCGCTTTCCAAGACATTGTTATAGCTACGGCGAAGATATAGACGATTGACAACTCAAAATTATCCATCGCAAAACAAACCAGAGGTAATATCATGCTGAAGGTCTGGGAGAAAAATATATCAGAAAGTAAGGGGAGAGCTAATGAAGTGAAGAATTCTTGTGAGGAAACGTTCTCTTTGATAAGTAAAAGTTTGCTAGAGCTTGATAAGGAAAGCAATGCTAGGATGCTGGGCAAAATCAATATAGCTAAACCTCTGTTGGACATCAAAGAAAACATGGAGAAGGAACAAGTGGAGATATCCCAGATTAGCCAGGTCGATATGGCCCAAGTGGACAAATGGCTAGTACAACCAAGTTTACAATTATGCTCCATCATCACAGAGGACCGACAAGTGGGAAAACATTTGCCACAGCTGGCGAAGAGTTGTTACACTTTTGAAGCAAGCAACCAAGCAGAGCCTTCCAGGTTGATAGCCCAGTTGGTGGAGAGGTGCGTCATTTGCACCGAGCAGGCAAAGGGGCAGGTTTCTGGTGCTAAATAATGACAGATGTCAACCTGTTCTATTTCTATAACCCAAAGGGCAGGGAAAGGAAGGTGCTCCGCCCTTACTAGGGAAGGCAAAGAGGAGGAGATGAAATGCTCCAATTTTCTAGAACGATTGAAGTTCCAGAGGTTCAGAAGTTTGTTTAAATAGAAGAAAGATTGTAATAGAAAAGGCTTTTTTTTTCCATGAGTAGATTGTAATAGAGAAATTTCTCTTAAGGCAGGATTAATACAAAGCGAATTGAAGACTCCACATTTCGTCAAGATTGAGTTATGTGTTTTTTCCTATGTATTTCATGCTTTATGTCATTTTACATATATGTCTTTGATGAATGTTCTAGCTGCAATTTAGTATAACTTCTACTGTGGTGATCAGGTTCTAGGTATCTAGTTATTTACAATTTTTCCTCTGTATCGGCTACTTGTGGGTACAAGACCTGTGAATGATTGAGATCTCTACTTTATATGCTTTCATCAACGTACTCCCGTCTTTTCTTCTTCTTCCACAGCGTGGGATTCATTTGAAATTGATGCCCCACATTGTTGACAACTCTATGTTTTCACACTCGGTTTCAAGATTCTAAACTCAGTTACGGAAAACGGCCTTCGTTTTTGTCAAACCCTTCGACTGGCTACATTGAATTTTCCCTGTACAATCTAAAGATTGAGACAAGCATTTTAAAGCATCCACTTCCTTTAAAGATCTGTTCTCCCCATGACTGTACCCGTCATAAGACAACCCAACATCAAACCCGGTCTATCGAATCAAACCAGCATCGCTTTAAATCTTTTCCATACCATACTCAAGACTGCCACCACCCGGACAGATCTCGAACGTTCATGGGCCGCTATCGAGCAGGATATCAGCATGCAAGAATATTTGGAAGCTAGACAAAGAAAACTCAGAGATCGACCATAGCTTCATTCCCCCCAAGTTGTCTCTTTCCCTTCCTTTTCTTTCACTCTTTTTAGATGCTTAGACTCTACACTTTATAGCCTTAAGTGTAGACTCAGGAACAACAGTGCACACAAGAGGGTGCTCTATGACCAAGAAAGCTAGCGCATAAGAAGAAGTGCGCACTAAATTTCAGATCTCCACAAT
>JZKD02S0615968.1:116750-179826 GCA_000966675.3 Picea glauca
TAGTGGCATATTTTAGGCAATCCTATCCTCCATGGGGCTCGCGTACCCACCGCGAGGCCTTGCGATGTCCTCCTCGATGTGACCTTCCCTTCTTAAACTGCCTTCCCGATATTTTTCCGCAAGGTGGTTGCAGTTTGTTCTGAGTTGCCCCTCTAGAATCTTGATCCAGGTATCATCTAGTTTCAGGCCTTCCTTGTCGACCCCATCATTGGTGAGCATGTCTGCTAGCGCATTCGCTGACCTGCGCACCCAACGCAACTCCACTGTATTCAGAGTTCTCAAATGCTCCTGGATTTTCTGTAGAGAGTGTGAAAGGTGCCAGTGGCGCTGAACCTTGCCCACTCTGGTGCGATTTTGGAGTCTTTTCGTTGTGTTGATAACCAAGGTGGAGTCACCTTCCACGATGGTGTTTGTCATTCTTTCGTGGCTTAGGATTTCAAGGCCAAGTTCCAGGGCTCCACATTCTGTCGCGTTGTTGAT
Organism: Picea glauca; assembly: GCA_000966675.3. Taxonomy (NCBI): domain Eukaryota; kingdom Viridiplantae; phylum Streptophyta; class Pinopsida; order Pinales; family Pinaceae; genus Picea; species Picea glauca. The sequence goes on from JZKD02S0615968.1 coordinate 117,231, forward strand.
TTAGTTTCCCATGCTCCTCGCATACAGTTGGATGATGTTGCCACCATTGTCTCTGATCACGCCACCTGCCTCTGCCACTCCTAGATTCCCTTTTACTGCCCCGTCAAAGTTCAGTTTGAGGAACCTTGACGGAGGGGGAGTCTAGTTGCGGGCTCCTATCTGGGGTTGTGGGTTGCGCCCTATAGGTAGGTTGTTGTGCAAGTATTTCAGTTGGAAAAAGTCCATTATATGGGAGTCTTGGTCTGTGAGTTACGATTTCTTCATCTTGCAGTTGTGGCTCTGCACCGTTTCTCTTATTTGAGAGACTATTGTCTCCTTTATCCTTTCTGTTGGTATGCTTTCATTCCTGAAAATGTGTCAGTTCCATTCTTTCCAGATTGCCTAGATGATCATCCCCGACGTTAGGTTCCAATAGAGGTTCACCATTTCATTTTCACTATAACCCTCATTCCAGTTGTTGATGGTTGCGCTGATGTTCCCCCAAATTCTATTAGACTGGCGGAAGATGCCTGCCGCCCAGTCCCAAATCTCTATTGTGTAACTGCATTCGTCGAGGAGGTGATTAGTTGTTTCCTCCTTGTCCAGACAAAGATGGTAGCGAGAGGGACCTATGAAACCCCTTTTCATGAGGTTCTCCCAAGTTAGAATTCGGTTATGAAGAACTAGCCATTTGAACATTTTGATTTTTTGCCATTGGGGGATTTTCCATATTTTTTCCCACTGTTGCTCCGGGTTTTCTTGGTCCTGACCCGCGATGTAATAACGTGCTTCTTTTAAGTTGAATTCACCCCCATTTTTCCTACCCCACCTTAGTTGGTCCTCTTCTTCTGAGAACCCAATTTTCCTTTTTCCCAATTCCTCCTCCACCTCTTTTGTTATTGTATCGATCCGACCTCTATGTTGTGGATTAAGTTTGTCCCAAATCCTCCATCTGTCGTTGCCATCCCTTTGCTTCCAGTACTGATGGATTTTTGTTTTGCCTTGCCCAATCATTTCCTGTTGAAGCTCCTCCCTATCCGGATTTTCCATTCTGGGTTCCTGTTTCCATGTGTCCTCCCAAAACCTTGTTTTTCTACCATTTCTGACTTCCCAGAAGCTATGTTTCTGGATCCAGTTCTTATTTCGCCAGACAATATTCTAGATGGTTGATCCCTCCCTTGTGCCCATGAACCGAATTCACTCCTAGTCGCTTATGTTCGGGGCATACTTGGCCTTCCAGAGGTTTTCCCATGGTACCAAATTTTCTTTTACCCATGTCCACCAAAGCTTTGCCCCATAGGCTTCATTGGTTACCTGTGGGTCCTGTAACCCTAGGCCTCCTTTGCTTTTTGGTCTGCATACCTTATCCTAGGCCACCAAGGCCCATTTCTTTTTATGTTCTAGGTCGCGCCATAGGAAGTCTCGTTGGATGGCCCTTATATTTTGTAGAATTCATTTGGGGGCTGGGAACACTGACATCATATACGTCGGAATTGCTTGAAGCATTGTTTTGGTGAGGATAAGCCTTCCGGCCAGGTTTAGGGATCTATATATCCAATTTTTTACCCTCTCCTGCAGTTTGTTGATAACTCCTTCCCACGTGGCCTTTGTGTATTCTCTGTCCATCAGGGGGGTTCCCAAGTATTTCGTTGGGAGCGTTTTACGTTCAAACCCCAGAATGTTGGCTAGGTTGCGCTAAATTGATGGATTAGTGTTGAAGAAATATATCATGGATTTGGAGTGATTGATTTCTGCCCCTGAGGCTTCCCCAAAGTCTTCTAAGATTATTGCAAAAGCCTTATCTTCCTTTACCGTGGGTGTCCTATGGAGTAGGGTATCATCAACAAATTGTTGGTGTGTGGAGGTTGGACAGTTTTCAAAAGGTTTGATGCCTTTTATTTCACCAGCTACGGTTGCGCTTTTTATGCTTCTGCTTAGCCTTTCCATAATTAGAATGAACATGAAGGGGGAGAGTGAGTCCCCTTGTCTTATGCCTTTGGATGGACTGAAGGGTTTGGCTGGGCCTCCATTGATTAGTAACGAGTATCTTGTCATTGAGACTAGAGTGACTATCCAGTTGATCAAGTGCTGGTCGAACCCAAAAGCTTCCAATGTCTTATCCAAGTAGTTCCAACTTATTTTGTTGTAAGCCTTCACCAGATCTAGTTGGAGTATCATCCCCCCTCTCCTTTGGCTTTTCATCATGTGAATGATATCATGGGCTTGGATGATATTGTCCAGGATTTGTCTTCCTTCCACAAAACCCGCCTGTTCCTGTGAAATCAATGTGGGAAGGAGTGGCTTCAGTCTATTGGCTATGACTTTTGAGATTATCTTGTAGACTACATTGCATAAAGCTTTAGGCCTGTAGAGGTCCGGGGTCCTAACTTAATTTTCTTTCAGGATTAGAGTGATCAATGTGTCATTTAAAGCTTTCAGGATGTATGTCGATCGCCTGGAGTCCTCCACCACCCCATAAATATCATGCTTAACCACTTTCCAGCAAGCTTTGAAGAATTCCACTGTGAAGCCATCCGGGCTTGGGGCCATTCTATTGGGCATCTCTTGGACCACTTGGTCAATTTCTTCCTTTGCAATGGGTTTTCTTAGGCCAAGATTTTTCTCCTTTGTGACTAGCTTGGGGATGTGCTGAATTATTCTTTGTATGGTCTCAAATTTGTCTTGGTTGGGTTCTTGGGCTATCCCCTGGAAGTGGTTGACGAGTATATTCTCAATTTCCTGGTGGGATTCTCTTTCGATCCCGTCCTGATCCCTAATCTTCAGGGTTTTTTTATGGGATCTTCTTGAATGGTTGTTCTATGAAAAAACTTAGTATTCCTCTCCCCTTCCTTTAGCCACCTTATTTTGGATTTTTGGTGCCACATGGTTTCTTCCTGTTGGCATCTTGCTTCCCATTCCCGGGTCATTTGGATCTCTTCTTTTTTTCGATCCTCTGTGTATCCCTCTTCGATACAATGTTCCTGTAGTTTCTTCATTCTGTCCTCGATGCTCTTTTTCCCTTGGTTTATGTTTCCAAATACTTCCATGTTCCACACCTTGAGTTTTTGTTTGATGTACTGTAGTTTTTTGTAAAGTTTGAACATCCTTGTCCCTCGATCCGGTAGTTCCTCCCACCACCATTGGTTGATGTTCTCCTTGAAGGTGGGATGGTCGATCCATAATTTCTCAAATCTAAATGGTTTGTTTTTCTGTGTGGTTTGAAAATTAGCTTCCAGTTGAACTGGCCAGTGATCTGATCCCCCCCAAGGGAGGATGCTGCAGTTTAAAGTTAGTCCCTGCAACATGATTGATTTGGACACCAAGAATCTGTCTAGCCTTATAGCTACTTGGTGGTGACCTAGTCATTTGATGTTCTAGGTGAACTGACCATTGCTGGTCTTGATGTCCACGAGATTCATTGTGTCAATGAAAGATAAGAATTATTTCACATCTCTGTCCAGTCTCCTGATGCCCCCTTTTTTCTTAGCGAGTGTAGTGATGATGTTGAAATCCCCTACCAGGATCCAATGGGGGTTGAGGGTGAGATCCTTTAGATTCTCTAGGTTTAGGAGCAATCTCCTTTTTTCCTCCATCACTTGGGGGCCATACACATTAGTGCATAGAATTTCCTCTGTGTTCCCTATAATTTGGATATTAACTGAAAGTGTGTGTCTTGTGGCTTCTGCTGCAAGTAGGTTCACCGATTGTGGGTTCCACAAGGTGAGGATACCTCCCGCCATCTGTTGGCTTTCGACAACCAACATCTTGTACTTACTCCAGTGTTTTTTACTCATTGTTTCCATTTTGTCTCTTGAATGAAACATAGGTTAGGTTGTTCCTTACTCAGTTTGTTTTTAAGGATTCATTTCTTTCTTGGGTTGTTTAGGCCTCTTATATTCCACGTTATAATCTTCATTTAAACATGTGGGGGGGAGTTGGGGAAGATCTTTTTAATCTTACCTGAGTTTATCAACAAGGCTCCTAGTTCTTGTAGGGCTACGCTATTTGATTTTCTGCCTTTCTTCCTCCGTGTCTGCTTGGGTGAGTGTTGTGGCTGTCCCTCACCAGTTTTGATTCCCAAGTGTCCTATCTCTCCATGCATGCGCTTGATTCCTCTGGATTTCACTTCCTGCCTTAGGAGGAAGAGATATTGAATGCGATCGAGTTGCTCCGCTGGCACATTGTCTACTCCTTGCCTTTTCCATTACTCTAATATATTTGGTAGATCTATTCCTTCCCTTTCCACAATGTCTCTGAGATCCGAGTCCTCTGTTCCTACCTCACTTGGAGTCATCATTGGGATGTTGGCATCTTCATTTCCTTCTTCCCTAGGACTTGCGCTACCTCCCTGTTCTCCTTTGTTGCTTGGATTTTATGTGTTCTCTTGAGTTGCGCGTTCACTCCCTTCCTTATCTTTTGTCTTTTCCTTCCCTCCTTCTTCCCCTTGGTTGGGCCTACCCCTTCCTTCTGTTCTAATCCTGGCTTCCAGGTTGCTTCCTGTTGGGGTCTTTCCTTGTCTCTTGTTTCCTCTGCTTTTGTGATTTGGCTTCACAAATCCGTCCTCATCCTGTTGTAGCTTGGTGTTTTCCGCTTCTTGTTTTTTGTTAAGAGGGAATTCTCTTAGTAAGTGTCCATGTTCATGACATATTCTGCATTGAAACAAGATCTGATCGTAGTCTATTCTTTGTATCCATTCCTCATCCCTGAACTCTAGGCTTATGGCTTCCGGGAGCGCCCCCGAAACATCCATCTCTATGCAAATCCTTGCGTAGGATGTATATCTGCCTTTTAGAGTTGCTTCCAATGTCTTAACATATTTTCCAAGCTTGTTCCCTATGGATTTGAAGGTGGATGGCAACCAATAATCTAGCGATAAGGAGTAAAGCCTTAGCCAGACTAGGACATTTTTAAAGGTTTCTTTCTCTGGGGAGAAGTTTTCCTTCCATGGACGAATGTACAACCCCACTGAGGTGTGGAAATATGCCCCCCCCCTCAAATATTTTATCCCTGTCCTCCAGGGTCATAAAGACCGTTGTGAAGAATCCTTTCGAGCCCAGGTGGAGTTCCACTTCTCCACTTGGCTTCCAATGGTATTTTATCCAGTTGCACAACGTTTTTTCTGTGGGCCACAGGCCCATGAACTTGCAGATCAGTGCATGTGTCTTGATCTGATCCTGAAAGAGTTGTGTTTGAGGGTCTTCCAGTATAACCTTGGTATCAATGTTGTTTTAGGTTTACACGGGTTGCACCCATCGACCCCATTGGGGTTCGTCGTCGCTTGCGTACCATTCTGGGCTTCTCTGGCTCCTTCCCCCACACATTCACTTTTTCTTGGTTTCCCTCTTGATTATTTTCTGATCCTGATCCCGAGGTGCATGTAAGAGTTTCTTTGAAACCATCACCTCGTGGGCCTTTCCCTCTGTCCACCACTACCTGCTTGTATGAGGGGGTTGCATTCCCTCCCCCTTTGGTGACCATGTTGGCCACTGATGGGATCCCGATTGTTAAACCCTAGCTTGAAATTTTCTCTAGAGCCGCGACCTCCGTCCCACCTCCTCCTCGCACTTAGCATAATATGTTTGTATATATCTCAGGGCAATCCTTAGTGTTATGCATATTTTTACCCAAAGTCATTCTCTTTTATTCTTAAGCATCTCCCAAATTGGAGAGAGCATCCTATGAAAATATTTCTCTTTTGAGCATGTTTACTGCCAAAGATTTCACATATTCCATTTAGTAGCTTACAACTGGGATATATTAAGGGTGTTCACAATAATTGCATGTTGCTATTTTGATTTGCAAATGAAACTATGGGATTATACTTAGACATTGATTATAGAATAAGCTCTTATCAATGCAACTTCTCCAATTATGGATTTAATTAATTTCTAAACTCCATTTAGGATCAATCCTCCCTACTTAGAAGTTGTTGGTCCCAACAACTCTCCTACTAGTTAAGAAAATTAGTTTGAATCTACTCTAATGCGTGTCATTTTGGGGGTTGGTGAAACTATCCTTTCATGCCTATTTAGTAAAGTTACAGGGTTCCCTATTTGATTCCTCACACTTTTTATTATGACATTGTAATATTCAAGAGAACACATAACAACTTCCTTTTCATCAATGTTCAATATTAGTAGCTCAACACTTCATGTGGTCAACATTAAAAAATGAATGATTATGCATGTAGGTTGGTAAGTCCGACTTTAATGCATTCTCTCCAATATTCTCGATAATAATAGAAGGACCAAATCTAAACAAATTTACATTCCTATTTTATGCTTTAAAGCATTCCTTTTAAAAGAATACCCTACCTCTATCTCTTATCTCTTATCCAAAATTGACAATTTATATAGTGTTGTCCATGGCCAATTTTATGCTTATATTGACCCTTATACAAAGCTATTCAAACTTGATCATAAATTATCTAAATGTAGTCTACTCATCTTATTGTACTGCCTCCAGCAGTATATAACTATGAGTTAGCTTTGACTGCTGTATTAATTTGGTTTGACTTCAAAAATTTTGTAAATAACCTGATGTGTAACATAAGAAACTTAAAATTTTATTTTTTAATATGTAAAAAAATTTAGTTTTCTTACATTTCATTGGTTGATAACTTTATAGTGTTATTGGAACCTTCACTTATTTCAAGGTTTCAAAGTACGTAGGGATGAGGTGTTTCTGTGTATTCAAAGTACGCAGGGGTGAGGTGTTTCTGCGTTCCGTGTTTGATCTACAACCAACGACGTACTAAACAACACGTTGACCCATAAGGCTGCTCATACTACCTCCGACACAAATTCTTAGGAGGCAGTATGAGCAGCCTTGCAACCCTTGTTACTACCCAGATGTAGTGGCCTCCTTCATTACAACATTGCCCCTCTAGAATAGGACAAAGAACGAATAATGTATTTATGATGAACCTTTTGGGTTCATTAAATACAAAGGGTGGGCGTTAAATGTCTACATCATACTCTAGCAAGGTCAATAAATAAATATAAAATTACTTTATATAAATCAATTTTATATTTTAAATTACAATGTAATGGATATAAAAGTCAAGTAAAATGTTAAATATGATTTATTAAAGTTATTAATGAATATTAATAAAAATATGTTCCCTTTCTTAAAGAGTCATAACTATTAAAGGACATGCATATCAATGTATCATCCATCATATATTCGACAATAGTATTTATTTTTCGATATTCAATTCTACGCTCGATACTTTTCATGTGTTATCATAGCACCATTGTTATTTTTCCTATAAAGTGTTCAAACCTGCATCCTTTGGCCATTGAGGTACTTATTTCAATTTTTTTTTTTACCACTTGGATTTACAAGGTGTGAATCCATTTGGCTTCGAACAACATTGCGTCGAATTTTTCATATACAACTAAATGTTGAAATTAGATATGAATTCTAAATATATTGAGTATAATAAACAACAAGATGGAATTCTATATCATTAACATCCATATCCATATCCATAGCAGATTTCATGATTAAATTGTAATATTGCTCCACTTTCGAAAAAAAAAAAAAAACTAACTAACTAAATAAAATTCAAGCACTAAATTACAACGGTGACACTCTGTGCATCTGCAAACCCTACCCCTGTGCTACTCTTTCGGCCCATTGTAATGGTAGGAGGAGGGCCTACTCCTCCTCTCGATTTCACTGCATTTGTTTCTGCTTTCAAGTGCTTACTTGAATTAACTAATCATTCAATGATCAAACTTACCAGGAGTGTTTTGTCAAGAAACTCAACCAAGTTCCTCAAGTTTGTCTCCCTCAAGTTTCAGGGGGATGTAAGGCCCTCAATTTCACTGAGAAAGGATTGGTTGGTTAATTTACCGACCTCTGGCCTTCCCCATGACAAATGGAATCATGGATCATTGGGATTCGACAACCCTTAATCAAAGGTTGTGTCAATCACTTCTTATGTGGAAAAGGGTATTATGATTTTCTCTTTGAATTTAAAGAGGATGGAGATTTAATTTTTAGAACCAGTCTACACTTTAACAGAACCATGGGCATGTATCTTAATCGATGGACCTCAGGCTTCAATCCTGAAGTTGATATTCCTTCTGTAGTTCCCGTATGGGTTTGTCTTCCTCACCTTCCTCTTCATTATTGGGGGGCAATGTTTGAAAAGCATTGGTGACGCCATTGGTAAATACATTGACAAAGCATAACTAAAGTCTTGAATGTTTGCTTGTGCAAGAATCTGCATTGACGTTAACCTAGAAAAAGGAATTCCATAAGCCATCAAGTTAACCCTGGATGACCGGTATTTTACTCAACAAGTTTTCTACGAGTAGCTCCCTTTCAAGTAAGATCATGTCATGAATATGGCCATTTCACCAAAAACTACCCCAAAAAACCTCAAGAAATTAAGGAAGCTTCGGAGCAAGAGGAAGGAGGGAAAAAAGGTAAGGAAAAAGGATCTGAATAATAAAGGAACAACTCAACCTATGGTATAGATTGCAACCAAGAATCCCACGAGTCCATTTGCAAAAAAATGGGAAGCTTGTAAAGTAAGCCAAACTCAAACCTTTGATCCTTCTTCAAATGTTCCAACTTCTTATGTAAATCAATACAAGATATTAGGTTTTGTTGCCATATAGACCCTCGAAAGATAGACAACTAGGAACTCCTTTCCAGGCCCAATAATAGTTCAGATGGCTCTGCCCCCTCTAGAAACCCCTTCTCGGGGCAACGTAGGATGGGAAGAACATGAATTGGAAGAGCCCCTTGAGGAGAAAGATTAGGTAAATATAGAAACCCTCGCCTAGTCAACAAAGATAGTCACAAGGAGTAAATCCCAACATGCAATAGAGGAAGGAGAAATAAAAGAAGAAATATTACCCAAAAAAGTAGGAAGAAGGACCAACAAGGATAAGTTGGAGGAAGCAACAAATGTTGATAAAGCCATGGGCAAGCAACCATCTATCCCTTCTATCTGGGAAAATAAAAAAGGGGGAAAAGGTCAAGAAGCAAACACTACATCAAATCCTTTGGGAGGGGAACCTCCTCAACCTCAAACTAAATGAAGATTCCCACCTAATATTGTAGAGGCATGAGAAACATAATTAAAGAAGAAGTAATTAGAGACTTAATCAAACTAGAAAATCCCTATGCACTTATCATTCAGGAGAAAAAAACTAAGAGAATAAGAAGCCACATATATAGGGAAAAATTTATGGAAAAATAGTAGTAACATAGCAATTGGATCATGGGGAGCATCTGGTGGAGTCCTTTCTTTTTGAGACCCTGATCAATTAAAATATTTTTTTTCCTATACTATGGAAAATTAGATCCTTAAAAAATTCAAATATCTTGAGTCATGATATTTTTTAATCTAATTAATGTCTACTTTCCAGTCATATATCCAGATAAGATTGGTTTTTGGAGCTCTCTATAGGCAATCAAAGAAGAATATGGCTTTGATAGTTGTATCAAAGGCAGAGACTTCAATACAACTATATCAAATGAGGAAAAAAAAGGAGGCAACATAGTTTAGGATCCAATGGGGGAAAATGGTTGATCTTATTAACTAAGGGGACCTCATAGATATCAAGCCTATCAATGGAAAATATACATGGATCAACAAGAGAATAGGGGCTGCCATATAGCAACCAGACTGGATCGATTCTTGGTTCATAATACCTTTTTTCTTCAGGACTTCCTTATCTCCTCCAAAATTATTCCTTCTACAACCTATGACCACAAGCCAATACCACTACTTCTTGACACTCCATAGAATTTTGGTCCACTTCCTTTCAAATTTAATCCGTTATGGATTCAAAATGAAGAGGTTTTCAAGTTAATAGAAGATTCTTGGAAGATTCCCATCATTGCCAGTCCCTCTTTAGTATGGGAATCTAAGTTAAAGTCTATAAAAAATGTTGTAAAACTTTGGGCAAGGACATCTTACATCTCTCCAATAAAAGAGCGACAAGATCTCCAACAACAACTTGATAATATTCAAAAGAAAATGGAAGACGAGGAAGTAAATGATGGGATTTTGTTGCAAGAAAGAGAAACCAATCAAAAACTGCATAAGATATTTAGAAAGGAAGAGGAAGAATGGAGGATTAAATCCATAAGTTTGTGGCTTAGATCAAGAGACATAAACACAACCTTCTTTCATAAACAATCCAAAGCTTGGAGGCAACATAATAATGCCAAAAACATCATACAAGAAAATGGTCAAAACAATGAGACCTTTGAAGAAATTAAAGAGGCAACTCAACACCACTTTAAGGCCCTATACATTGATGAAAACCAAGCAGAACCAGAGGCAGTCCAAACAATGTTGGAGATCATTCCTATAGTAATTAGAGAAGAAGAAAATAAACATTTGTTGCAAGAAGTTGAAGAAGACGAAATAATAGGAGCAATATGGAGCATGGAAAAGATAAAGCTCTGGGACCCGATGGCTTCACAGTCCATTTCTTCAGGGACTTATGGAACATTGCGAAGTCTGATCTTAAAAGGATGCTTAATTATTCCTTAAGAAAAAAATTGGCGGAAGCACTAACTCTACTTTCCTTGCTCTTATTCCAAAAGAATTAAATCCTTCTTCATTCTCCAGGTTTCATCCTATCTCTCTTTGTAATTCTGCTTATAAAATACTAACAAAAATGGTTGCAAATAGGTTAAATAAAGTAATTGGTTGGATAATCTCAAATGACCAGGGCATATTTATTCAAAATAGATAGATTGTAGACAATAACATTTTGGTCCATGAAGCAATTCATTCGAGCAAGACAAGAAAATAGAAGGGCATGATCATCAAAATGGATATGGCCAACACCTTCGACTGAGTTCGACACTCCTTCCTCTTTGAAGTTATGAGGAAGTTTGGATTCAATAGAGAATTCATTAGTTGGATTCAAGCTTGTGTTTCTTCACCTTGGATTGCACCCCTCATCAATGGGCGTCCCACTTAATTTTTAGAGCTAGAAGAGGATTAAGGCAAGGTTGCCCGCTTTCCCTTTTATTATACATTATTATGGATGAATCCTTGAGTAGGAAATTAAAATGTGAAAGGACTGATGATATAATACAGGGGCTCATCTACATAAGGGGGGGTCATAGAAATTAATCATTCTCAATTTGTAGAAGACACTCTTCTTCTCCGAGCAACTTCCACAATTATAATGAGAAGGTTTAAAAATGTTCTTGATTATTTTTTGAATGTCTCTGGAGCCAAAGTTCACAATAAAAAAAGTCATATTTATGGATGGAATATCTATATAGAACAATTGCAATGCATTTCTAGAATTCTGGGATTTTTGAGTGTTGAGGCTTGGTTGTACTTTAAATATTTGGAAAATCCCATCTCCCTACAAAATCCTCCCTCTCATATTTGGCAGGAGATTCTTGATAAGATGAATAAGAGAATTCAACAATGGGGTGAAATATGGCTCAATATTGCCAATAAAATTATCCTTAATAATTTTGTTTTTCCCTCTCTTCATTGTTCAACACTCCTAGCTCCCTAAATCATAATGGATCTGCTATTCACCATTCCTAGGGATAACTAAGGAGATGATGTCTCGAGGCCCTCAGGTTGCAAACATGGAGTACCGGGAGGTAGATGAGCATGCAGGGGCCCCTATCATACCATGCATTGCCATCCAATCGATAGCAACAACGTCCATCACACCCAACTTGGCCCACAAAGGACAACATGTCTTGCTTCATGAGGTAACAAATCTGGCATTGTTGTAAGTGTCATTTTGATCTTTGAAGCATTTAAACATGTTGCAAAGGATCCTTTCTTGATTTTGAAAACATTTTCTTAGAAATTATACTTTTTTCCTTATTTCACCTTGGTGAGTGTCATGATTTCCTAGTAAGTGGCCACCTTCAGGGAAAGGGTTGCTATTGGGGGTCTCCTTGAAGGGTCATCGTACCATTCTCACTCATACTTGCCACCTTCCATCACTTATTCCTCTCTATTTTCCCGTCTTTTAGGTTTTCAGGTTTATTGACCCAAGAAGGGCATGTGCCTCATTTCACAGGAAGAAGGGGCCACTAGGCTCGAAGGTGCCCTAGAAAAAACATCATGCAATAAAGGCTCGCCCTGGGATTCTGAGAGAAATGAAACACTTCTCAAAAAATTGAGGGACCCATAAAAATAATAATTAATTAATCAATAACACTTTCCAAGGTAGAGCGTTTGTGGGATATACATTTCCTTTTTAGTGCCCCTTATTGTCTTCAACTTGGAAAGGAATGCGAACCAAGGTAGCGTGTATGTGGGCTATGCATTTCCTTTTTAGTGACCCTTATTGTCTTCAACTTGGTGACACATGAAAAGTAAATGGCTAATAAAGGGTTTGGAAAAATATGCCTTAAAAACAAAAAGAGGAAAAGGATGTGGCTAGCTCTCAACAAAGGCACCCATAAATGAGACAATACGAGGCATTGTATGTCATGAAACCCCATACCTAGAATTCTAACCCCATCCACCTCACATTCACTACATGACCTAAAAAGGATTCTCCTTTGGAACATCCCCCACTTGAGGAATTGGTTCAGCCAATAGAGGCACTATGACACCCCTCCCATATCTAAATTTGGCAAGTTATATAAGGTCTTTGAGCATTTGTTTATTTTGAAAAGGGGGGATTTGATGCACATGTTTGGGTGGTTCTTTTATTAGATGTAGATGACTTGGCATGATATTTTGACTTTTGGACCCTTGGAGGGCGTACTTGTTTGTCTTTGCAGGTCCTTGACAGGTGAAAGCTTGATCGTGAATGCACAAGGTCATGTGGACCTTCATTTGGGGCATGAATACCATAGGTTGGATGATGCACCCCCTTCTATTTGGACACATGGGAGAGGGAACGTTGCCTTGGGAGGCACTTAGAGATCATGAGGAGATCACACTCAAACATCTTGCACCTAAACGTTGGCCTTTGGAGGCCTAAAAAGTCACATTGGATACCCTAGACGTCACATGGGCTAGGGTTTTCATGGGATTTTCATGGTTCATGGTGGTGTAGCTTGGTTTGATGGAGAGATATAGAGACACTTGACACGTACTGGATCAATTGGTGGCATGATTTATAGCCTTTGGAGGTCCAATGTCCTTCATCAAAATCTCAACGTCTCTCCTAGAGGCCCAAAGTCACCCTTTAGGGCATGACGTCACCCCTAAAAGGGGATTTTCTTCCGCAAATTTGAATTTTAAGATGTAAATGGAAAAATAGGGGGGCTGACCTCTCTAATTTTATGTTGACATTTGGAAAAGTGGACAAAAGGGTTTTAGATGACCTCACATAAATAAAGGTTACCCCTTTTGTAATTTTATCATAACTCACTTGAGAATTACATATGGTTGGCTGGAATTTTCACTTTACTATGGAAAATCCCATATATCTCTCTCTTTCTTATGCTTTGTGGATGCTACTACTTGTCTCTTGGGGGAATAATATAGGCACTATCTCTTGGATGCTTTGTTCTTTCTCTTGTGATGGAATATTCTTGGTAAAGAAGGGTTTATCTTGCTAATTCTTGGACGAGGTAAGGAATTTATGCTTTGTGTGTTTATTTATTGGTAGCAAGGTTAATTTTGTTAAGCTCTCAGAGGAGTATAAAGGCATACACCCTCCACTAATATCTATCACTATTGTCTTGGATAAGCTATTTTGCAAAAGGTTGCTAGGAGGAGTAAAAAGGTTTACACCCTCCTAGATTTACCTTGTTAGGTTTTGTTTGCTCTAGGGAGTAAAAAGGCTTACACCCCTAGAGAAGTAACAAACCCTAACTCTTACACAAGAGACTCCATTAACCCAATTGATAAGGCAGTAATCAAATTTCCATTGGAGATATAAAATCATTGCATTGGTATACATGAATTATTGAGATATTGCATTTGTCTTAGTTGGAATTGATTATGCATGCTATAATCTTGTCCTTATCCTAAGGGCGTCTCCTTTAGCCAAGTGATTCTCTTTGTTGTTATAAACTAATTCTACATCCATTAGGGATGATGAAAAATCACGCTTTCATCATCTATTGCTCTCTAATCTACAACTGAAACTCACTTGTAAACCTTGATAATTGTTCTACTAGTTATTGGCTAATTTTTGGGTGGTTTACTTTCTAATTTTTGTGGCTAGATTTTGTTGTTCTAGAAATTGTTTTCTACAGCCACTTGGCTGGTATAATAAATTGTTGATAACACCTAATAAACAACCCTTAAGGCCACCAAAGTCTTGCTTTAAACATTGGAAGTTTGACTAGTCGCTGCTAGCCTTATTTCTTATATCTTGTACTAGATTTTGGATGGTTAATTTTGAAGTTGTTGATATCTTTTATTGCTGATTTACACACTTATATACTGCTGCAATTTTGGGACAACAAGGTTTTTTTCTAATTTCCCACTGATCAAAGACTTGGTTTATCATCATTTGTCTTGTTCTAAGTAGGGATAACATTGTTTTGCAGGTACTTAACATTTGGCAACCATTCTCTCTCCAAAAGACTCTTATCTAAACTTTCATCCATCTCCAATATTGACCTATAGGGGTATTCACTCATCATCATCTCACTTTACATATCAATCCCCCTGGGGTCACCAAGATTCCCCCCTTATGGTGATTCATCATCACTAAAGCGAGGGGAGTGTCTATCTAAGTTGAAAATGGGTAGGTACTCCCATAGTTGTCACACTTCTGTGGATTGGGTTGGGCTTTGCCTAAATTACAGATTGTGTGATAACATTTTGGCGCCATTGTCGGGGAGGATTTTGAATCCTTTTCTGAGACCTAATGACACTTTGGCAAGCTTTGATCCCAAATCCTTTACCTATAGCTTGCCTGAATTTCCCTTTCCATTCTCTATGAGCATTTCATAAATCTCATCCGGTGACTCCACCATCCCAGAATCCACCGACCTTTTCCCAGGAAGATTCAAACCTTCTAAGGTTTATCAAAGAAGTCTTCCTCATAACTCCCTTATTGTCAAAACTTTGTTCCAAGGTTGTTTACCCCTCAACACAATGGCTCACGCTTGGTCTAGAAACCTTTTCAAACCATTGAACATGGGCGACTTTGTTGGATATCCCAATGCTATACCCAAAGAGATTCATAAATGGTTGCCAAAATTCACTGGAAATGATGTGGTGACACCGGAAGACCACCTATATGCAATAGGCGTGGCATTGTTGAATTAAGGTGTGGAACATGAAGATGTTGCAATGAGGCTATTAGCCATGTCTCTTAATGAATATCCCAAAGGTGGTTCAGGGGACTACCCGATGATCATTTGGCATCTTATGATGATTTAGCTAAGTTGCTCAAAAACATGTGGTCAACAAAGAAAGGCAGTGGAATGCTACTAGCATAGTTCAATCAAATCAAGAAAAAGGAAAATGAAACAGTGAAAGAATTTGATACTAGATTTGATAAATGGTATGATCATATCCTGGCTGGTCTACGTCCACCAACAACAACCATTCATGTCCTATACATGAATGCTTTTAAAGGGAAATTTGGTTTTATCCTCAAGGATAAAGTGCCAGACACTTTGGCTAAGGCCAAAGAATACAATGCATAGATTGAAGAAAATCTCATCAGCTCAAAGATTGAGTCCTTTCAATTTCCTCGTGCCAAGGTAGAAGCAAAGATGAAGAATAAAACAAGCACTACACTAGACCTAATCACTCTCCTGGTTCAGAATTTTGATCAGATGAACACTTAGTTTGTCCAAAGTCAGAATCAAATTATGAATAGGTTGACAACTTTGGAAAGAAACCAGTCCTCAAAGACCTCAAGTTTTTAGACAACCAAAAACAGGTTGGAAAATGAGGCCTCAACAAGAGGCAAAGGCTCCCAACACTTTGAATCCAGTTGGAATGCCCAATACAAAATAATTTCCATGGTGCTTGCCATGTAATGAAGCACATTCAAAAGATGATTGCCCAAGACAAACAGAGGAAGAAGGTTTAGATTCTACAAATTAGATGAACTTCATTGATACAATGTTTTCTCTTCAGGACGATGAGCATGTGGATATTACACCAAAACAAATTGAGGAAGTCAAGAAAAGGGGTGTCAGAAAGGGGTGACTCGGAGTGCTAAACCAACTAGATGAGAACACAAAGAATGAGCCGAGGAAGAAGGAAATTTTGACATATGCAAGGAGAAACAAAATATCAGTTCCTCCACCACCATCTCCAACTCTCTCACTGCAAGAAAAGGAGGTTCCACCTAAACCAACAAAATAAGTGCCTCCACCTCCTCCACTTGTTGGTACATGACCTACTCCCAAATATACACAAGAGGATGAAGACCTTCAATAGAATATAGATGTGCTAGCCATGATTGGGAAGATGAATATGTAAGTTCCTGTGGTTGAGATGTGCAAGATTCCATCTATAAGAAGAGAGGTCTTGAAAGCATTGAAGGCACCAGATGAGGCAGAATATCCTCTTGTGATCCTGAACACCATGTATCATGGACAACAAAGGGAAGTTAACCCTCCCTTATATCTTTCTTTGGGTGTGAATGGTCTTCGATTAAATAATTGTATGTTGGACTCCGGGGCCTCAACAAATGTGACGTCTTTGAAGGTCATGAAACAAATTGGTTTGGAGACAACCCACCCATATGAGAATGTGTGCGACATTGACTCAAAGAAGGTGAAAGTGTACTGTCTCATAGAATATGTGGAGGTATATTTGCACGATTTCCCTCATATTGGCCTCATTATGAACATAATGGTGATTGATGTTCCAGACGCTTAGGGCATGCTCTTATCAAGAAGTTGGACTGTCGCCCTTGGCGGTTTCCTTAGCATGGATCTCACTCATGCACATATTCCCATGGGGGATGGTACCTTCGAGATTCTATATAATTGACAGGTGGTCAAGAAGCATGTGATGGATATGAACTACCCCGATTATCACAATGATTTTTAGCTTTATGTGGCTATATAGATCATTGAATATGACCCTCAAGATTTCCCCTTTGCATAGGAATATTTCATAGATACAATACTTCCAAGGATATATGAATATAAAGAGAAGCTTGCATAATTCTAGGGAAAAGAACTAGGATCCATCGAGATACTCAGGAAAGAAGAAGCCAAAAGAGGTGCTGAAAGAGAACAAACTATCAAGGACAGGGTCAAGGTGCAACCACTTGAGAAACCTTATATTGAAGACTTGTCTTACATGGATTTTGATGAGGGAAGCCTTACACTCATGTGGGATAAGAAGAGGGGAAAGCCCAATATGATGAGTGGAACAAAGACTTATGGCTTGGCCCTTATATTGTCAAGAAGAAGTTCGAGAAAGAAAAATATTACTTGTCTTCCATGGATGGGAGAAGGATGCCATTACCAATTGATGGGTCTCTTCTCCAACCCTACATAAAAGGAACTTGACTTCTTTAGGGCCACAAGCCCCAAGTAAGTAGGCATGTCATTTTCTTTCCATTGCACTTGCATTTGCTTGCTCATGATAGTTAGTTGCATTTACTTATGTTTGCATGCCATATATTATTTTCATTTTTATTTACTTGCATTATTGCATACTTGTTATGATCATTTGCTTTCATCATATTACATGTTAGCCCATAAAGTTTTGAAAAAATGAAAAAAATTCTTTTAAATATTAGTTGAAATTTTGAAAATTTGATCATATGGACAAAGGGTGAGTGAGCCACCCTTGATATCCATAGTTTGTTTGCTTCATTGTGTGTAGGTATAGGTTTTACCAGGAGATGTTGAGGTTCTCATGCACTCTATGAGGAGTACATGTCCCCAAGTAGGAGCCATATGTTATCCCCCATTCCTAGGGATAACTAAGGAGATGATGTCTCGAGGCCCTCAGGTTGTAGACATGGAGTACCGAGAGGCAGATGAGCATGCATGTTCTTCTATCATACCACACATCACCATCTAATCAATGATAACAACGTCCACTACACCCAGCTTTTCCCACAGAGGAAAACGTGTCTTGCTTCATGAGGTAACAAGTACAGTATTGTGGTAAGTGTCATTTTAATATTTGAAGCATTTAAACATGTTGCAAAGGATTCTTTCTTGATTTTGAAAACATTTGCTTGGAAATTATGCTTTTTCCCCTATTTCACCTTGGTGAATGTCATGGTTTCCTATTAAGTGGCCACCCTCAGGGAAAGGGTTTCTATTGGGGGTCTCCTTGAAGGGTCAATGTACGATTCCCGCTCATACTTGCCACCTTCCATCACTTCTTCCCCTCTGTTTCCCCATCTTTTAGGTTTTCAGGCTTATTGACCCAAGAAGGGCATGTACCTCATTTCATGGGAAGAAGGGGCCACTAGGCTTGGAGGTTCCCTAGTGATATGAAAATACCAAACAAGTTCTGAAAAATGACTTGATCAAATTCTGATATTAACTCAGCCCAAGAATCCTTAGATGTCAAATCACAACCACATCTGACCAGATTCGGGAAATTAAAGGAAAAATTTGACCTATTTGCAACATGTCATGTGAATGTCTTATCCATAAACTCAAAATGCCTGTAAATTAACTCATATTACCAAAACAAACTTGCTTTGAGTTCTTGGCGAAAATCCCGCAAGACTTATCTTTACAAGCTTTCACAAAGATATAAATAATACATAAACAAAAACCCACTTGAATGAAATAATCAAGAACCAAGAATTTCTATGCATCAAGCTTCTGCTTCAAACTTGTACAAACAAGCTTTGTTCATATTCAAAACTCTATACAAAAAGCATTTTCCAATATTACAAAATTTCTCTTTATAATTACATAAATGAAAAATAACCCCCTTGCATAAACGTGGGTTCTTTTCTATGTATTAAGCCACTAATTTCTAACTCATACAAACGAGCTCTTTCCTATACATGAAATAAATCTCTTTACAAAGAAAATGGCACTATTCTTTGGCATGAGAACTTGTATCTTCACGAGCTTGTGATCCTCTCCCTAACTTATACAAATGAGCTTTTTATACACAAAAACTCTGTATAAAAGAGATTAATACAAGTCTTTTAACACCAAGACTTTTTGTCGTGTAGTGGTGAGGGTGCTCCTTTACATAAGAAAGGTTGGGAAATCAAATCCCAACCAATTCCCTTATTCCTTGGTCTTTTGTTATAACAAACCATAAATATTTAACAAAAAACCCATTTAAATAAATTATGAGTCCCATGGCAAAGCACACATGTGTTTAACAAGGGTTGCATGGCAGCGTAGTCCCTACCAAGTAAATTTGGAAATAGAGTGTACCTAGATGGGATCATTGAACTTGTTAGAGTGTTCCAACAATTGTCAATTTACTATAAAGCCATTGTGAGTTTGCTATAATTATTATTTGTCTTTATTAAAGAAAAATTCAAAATCATTATTAAAAGGGAAAGATATGTATATAAGTTGTCTATATCATTTTGTTTTTAATCTTTAACTATATTTTTACTAATTTATTTTCATTTAAAAAGAAATTCAAAATTACTATTAAAAAGAAATTACACATATCTCATCATACATAATTATTTGTATATCATTTTGTATTAATCTAGTAGGAGTACACAATGTTTTAATGATAAGAGAAAAACATAAATGCAATAATAATGAAATAAATAGATAGTAATAATGAAATAACACATGACATTTTTACTTTTTTTTTTCTTAATTTTTGATATAAAAGGTACCAGGTACTTATAACCAAGTTTATTGAAATGCAATAATAATGAACACATGGCATTTTTACATTTTTCTTAATTTTTTATATAAAAGGTACTAGGTACTTATAACCAAGTTTATTGATTATGTAATAAATTCCGAATATTGAAATACGTGAAGGCAACAATAAGACTTGGAATATATCAACCAATGAGAAATGATAAAAACAAATATTTTTATTATATCAAAAAATATATATTTGTTTTATTAAGTTAAACATTATACTACACATATAAATTTAAAATATAAGGCAAATTAATGTCAAATCAATAGCAAACTCATTGCTATATTCCCTTGGCAGGGACTAGTAATATGGGTTGTTATATTGTTATAATTATTATTATAACAATATAACATATACATAGTTCTATGTTTATTGTTATATAGTTGAGCCCGCACGCGAATATAGGAGCAGGTTCCTTGCATGTATAGAATCGTGGGTCGAGGGCTAAGCCCTCTACCCTTTTCCCGCCGAGCATAATAGACATCAACTTTAAATAAATAATGTGCCAAATGTTTGTTAAGAGTTATGTGATGGTGTGTTGGTAGTTTGTTGGACTATTATACAACTTGCCAGGGTTCGATTCCCTTCGGCTCCAACAATATTTTAAACAAACTCCATCCATTATTGGCCAATGGGAGGCTTCCACGTGGTGACCTTTCATTGGTTGATCACTGCCATGTGTCAATGGATAACTGATGCCACTTTTCAACATGCAATTGGACCACTTGTCAACCTGCAGTTGAATCACATTACCCTGTCATATTCTGCCACATGTGTATGTAGGTCGTTCCACGTGTCATCCTTGCAGTGGTGATACGTGTCACCTTTGACTTTGACTTTTTCCTAACTTTTACCGAACTTTGACCAGCCATATCATTTGCATACGAGTTCCGTTTGAGGCGTCGTTTGCACCGTTGGAAAGTTGGCGACGAGCTATGCACATTGATGATGTTTTCTTGGTCATTTGAGACAGTCAAATTTTGAGCTTTTTATGGATCCACTGGGACTGTTGTGAGCATTACAAATCCTCCTGGACCTCTGTGTGCGTTCCTCAGATCCTCCTATATCACCTAGAAAAAACATCATGCAATAAAGGCTCACTCTGGGATCCCGGGAGCAATGAAACACTTCTCAAAAAAGTGAGGGACCCATAAAATAAATAATTAATTAATCAATAACACTTTCCAAGTTAGAGTGTTTGTGGGCTATGCATTTCCTTTTTAGTGCCCCTTATTGTCTTCAACTTTGAAAGGCATGTGAACCAAGGTAGAGCATATGTGGGCTATGCATTTCCTTTTTAGTTCCCTTTATGTCTTCAACTTGGTGACACATGCAAAATAAATGGCTAATAAAGGGTTTGGAAAAATATGCCTTAAAAAAAAAGGAGGAAAAGGATGTGGCTAGCCCTCAACAAAGGCACCCATAAATGAGACAATACGAGCCCTTGTATGTCACGAAACCCCATACCTAGAATTATAGCCCCATCCACCTCACATTCACTACATGACCTAGAAAGGATTCTCCTTGGGAACATCCCCCACTTGAGGAATTGGTTCACCCAATAGGGCACTATGACACTCCTACCGTATCTAAATTTGGCAAGTTGTAAAAGGTCTTTGAGCATTTGTTTATTTTGAAAAGGGGGGATTTGATGCACATGTTTGGGTGGTTCTTTTATTAGATGTGGATTACTTAGCATGATATTGTGACTTGTGGACCATTGGAGGGCATACTTGTTTGTCTTTGTAGGTCGTTGATAGGTGAAAGCTTGATCGTGAAGGCACAAGGTCACTTGGACCTTCATTTGGGGCATGAAACCCACAGGTTGGATGATGCACCCACTTCTCTTTGGACACATGAGAGAGGGAACGTTACCTTGGGAGTCAGTTAGAGACCATGAGGAGATCACACTCCAACATTTTGCACCCAAACATTAGCCTTTGGAGGCTTAAAACGTCACATTGGATATCCTAGACGTCACATGGGATAGGGTTTTGATGGGGTTTTCATGGTTGATGGTGGTGTAGCTTGGTTTGATGGAGAGAGAGAGAGAATTGGCACATGCTAGAGCAGTTGGTGGCATGATTTATGGCTTTGGAGGCCCAACGTCCTTCATCAAAATCTCAACGTCTCTCCTAGAGGCCCTACGTCACCCTTTAGGGCATGACATCACCCCTAAAAGGGGATTTTCTTTTTGCAAATTTGAATTTTAATATGTAAATGGAAAAATAGGGGGCTCGACCCCTCTAATTTGATGTTGACATTTGGAAACATGGACAAAAGGGTTTTAGGTGACCTCATATAAATAGAGGTCACCCCTTTTGTCATTTTATCATAACTCACTTGAGAATTACATATGGTTGGCTGAAATTTTCGCCCCACTTGGGAAAATCACGTATCTCTCTCTCTCTTATGCTTTGTGGATGCTACTACTTGTCTCTTGGAGGAATAAGCTAAGTTCTATCTCTTGGATGCTTTGTTCTTGCTCTTGTGATGGAATATTCTTGGTAAAGAAGGGTTTATCTTACTAATTCTTGGAGGAGGTAAGGAATTTATGCTTTGTTTTGTTTCTTTCTTGGTTGCAAGGTTAATTTCGTTAAGCTCTTGGAGGAGTATAAAGGAACACACCCTCCACTAAGATCTATAACAATTTTCTTGGATAAGCTATTTTGAAAAAGGTTGCTAGGAGGAGTAAAAAGGCTTTCACCCTCCTAGATTTACCTTTCTAGGTTTTGTTTTCTCTAGGGAGTAAAAAGGCTTACACCCCTAGAGAAGTAACACACCCTAAATCTTACACAAGAGACTCCATTAACCCAATTGATAAGGCACTAATCTAATTTTCATTGGAGATATAAGATCATTGCATTGATAAATGTGAATTGTTGAGATATTGCATTTGTATTAGTTGGAATTGATTCTACAAGTTATAAGCTTGTTTGTGCCCTAAGGGCGTTTCCTTTAGCCAAGTGATTCTCTTTGCTGTTATAAACTAATGCTACAACCATTAGGGCTGCTGCAAAATCACTCTTTCATCATCTATTTCTCTCTAATCTACCACTGAAACTCACTTGTAAACCTTGATAATTGTTCTATTAGTTATTGGCTAATTTTTGGGTGGTTTACTTGTTGATTTACGTGGCTAGATTTTGTTGTTGTAGCAATTATTTGCTACAAGCACTTGGCTGTTATAATAAATTGATGATAACACCTATTAAATATCCCTTAAGGCCACCAAAGTCTTTCTTTAAACATTGGAAGTTTGAGTAGTCATTGCTAGCCTTATTTCTTATATATTGTACTAGATTTTGGATGGTTAATTTTGTAGCTATTGATATATTTTATTGCTGATTTACACACTTATATACCGCTACAATTTTGGGACAACAAGGTTTCTTGTTGATTTCCCACTGATCAAAGGCTTGGTTTATCATCGTTTGTCTTGTTCCAGGCAGGGATAACATTGTTTTGCAGGTACTCAACATTTGGCAACCATTCTCCCTCCACAAGACTCTTATTTAAACCTTCATCCATCTCCAATATTGACCTATAGGGGTAGTCACTCATCATCATCTCACTTTTCGTCTCAATCCTGCTAGGGTCACTGAATCTTGTGGTGATTTCATCATCACTAAAGCAAGGGAGTTTCTATCTAAGGTGACAATGAGTAGGTACTCCCATAGTTGTCACACTTCAGTGGATTGGGTTTGGCTTTGCCCAAAATACAAATTGTGCGATAACATGATCGAATGGCATAAAAAATCAGGACATTTCTATGGGAAGGAGGTAAGACAAAGATTAAGAAGTTCCACTTGATAAAGTGGTCAATTATCAGATCCCCAAAAGACGGAGAAGGAATATACATAAAGGAGCCTAGTTTCATGAATACTGCGATGGGAGCGAAGATTCTATGGAGGTTAATTACAAGTTCAATAGATTGATGGAAATAAGTATTTTTAAAAAAATATTTCATTGGAATGAGGAAAAGATGTCTGGACAGGACATTGATGGAAACAAGAGGATCGACTCTATGGAAATTATTAAGAACAATGATGCCTATTATTCAATCCAGGCTTACTTTGATTCCAGGGAATGGACAATCAATTAATATATGGACATATAATATTCCAGGAATGCCACCCCTAGGGTTTTTCGAAGAGATCTCTTGCATCAAACAGTGGCTCGTTTATAACGATTGTACCAAATTTGCAGATTTTTCAGAATGGACAACACAAGGCATGTGGCAAGGATGGAAACATTTTCAACTTCTGGAAGACTTAAAAGAGGAAGAAAATTTTTGTATTCACACCTAGTTTAAACCTTTAACATTAATGCAATGCACACACAGATTCATCTTTGTGACACTGAGAGGGTTAAAGGTGAAAAATATTTTTTCATAGAATATTCTACGTTCACCCACATTAGATCACAATTTCAAAATATTTGTTACAATACCAACCTTCCTAACCTTTTAACTCATCAAAACTAGGGTGATTTAGGAATGCTCCTCTTAAAGCTATTCAAGCACAATTTTTTTTTTAAAGCAAACCAAGTAACTCCTTTTCTTTCTTAAGTTCTAATAAATTAAAGTTGGTCTCTGTAAACATTAATAACCATCATCTATATTAATAAATAAATTAATTAAGAACTTAAAATGTTTTACAGTTTTGGAAAGTTTTAAAACTCTAACATAGTCTTAAATCCAAAAATTATTCCCCAACTATAACCAACTACAACACAATGAAAATCTATATGTTCAACTATATATTCATTTTTTTTTACATTGTAAATAGAAAATATTCAAATTAAAAATAAAAATTAAAACAAAATAGTACATTTTAAAAAGATATAAAATATTATATTATTATAAATCCAAAATTGGGTTAGCTCTACTAGGTTAGGGGGTCTACGGCTAGGGTTTCCCTGGCCGCAAACCGATCACACATTCTCTCTTGCGGCTTGAGTGGGATTTTCCTGCGTCCTCCCTTGCCCAAATGTTCTTTCTCCCCGACGTCTCTCTCCATTATGGAGTTTCTTCTTCCCGGATTATCCAAGCGAGGTTCCTCTCCTCATCGATTGTTTCTTCGTGCATGGATCAAGCTCTTTTGTTGGCAGTGGTTTGTGGTTTCTAGAGGCATCTCCTTCTAGGGATGTTGCATCTTTTACCCAAACCTTCCGCTTGCTCAAATCGGGGCCTGGTGTCCATATTCGTCCCTGGATCCATTTCTTCTTCAGTTGCGGTGTGCAGATTGCTTGTGGTTCATCTGGGGGGCGTCGTCTGGGTTTATTATTTCAGATTTGTTGTTTTCTGGAGAGGTGGGTGGTTCATCTTTAGTGGGAGCGTGGATCTGGGTTTGAGTCTTGGTGATTCCGCTTTTTTCTACTCTTTTTTTGCAGTTCCTCTCTCAGGTTTCTTCGGTTGTTCAGGGTTTGATTTATGTTCATGATCCAACTCCTTGTGGCGGCTATTGATGTCTCATTTCCTCCACTTGACATGGGTTGTGCCAGAGCTTTGAGGTCATGTCTTGGGCGTGCAGTGTTGTGTGATGGCACTTTGAGGTCCTGTTGGTTGGGCGTGCAATTTCTAGTCACTTCTTGGTCGATGTCTCCATCAATTTGTTGCTTTTTGATCTTGCTGATTTGAGGTTTTCATACCTCTCTGACCTAGTCCTTTCGACCTCCTGGGTCTGTTGGGTTGCATTTTTGGGGTTTTTCATCTCACGGGTTCTTTAGTGTGGGGTCTTCACCGGCCCAGTTTGAGGATCATTTTGAGTTAGTCTTTCTTCTTTTTCTTTATGGCATCTCTGCCATCTATATTGCCCCTTGGGATCTATCTATACATGTGCTAGATGCACCTATATAATGTAATTTGGTTCTCTCCGAATGAATATAATTACACTTTTTTCCGAGGAAAAAAATATTCTTGGAAAAACAAAATAATAAACACACAAAAATTAAAAAAAAAATAAAAAATTAATTTCCTCAATAATATTTTTTTTAAGAATGTAAAATTTTATTATACCTAATACGCACTAAGCTATTTTTATTTGTTTGAATTTATTTTTTAACGGAAAAATAGGATGTCATTTTACATCATACCGTAAATAATATACAGCATTTTCTCAAAAAATTAACTATTTCATGTATTTAAAAGGAATTTAAAGATTTTTTTTTACTATTTCAATTTGTTTGAATTTATTTTTTAAAGGAAAAATAAGATGTCATTTTACATTATATCGTAAATAATATACAACATTTTCTCAAAAAATTGACTATTTCATGTATTTAAAGGGAATTTAAAGTTTTTTTTTTTTTACTATTTCATGGATTTAAAGGGAATTTAAAGAATCCTTTTAAAATCTAAAAATGATTCCCTAAAATTATAGTTTAGCTCGCAAACTTGTTTATCTTCTTCATAAGATTATTTATTATAACTTTTAGAGTCACTATTTGAGTTTTAAAAGTGAGTACCATTTTGGGAAATTTTGACAAAGTGATAATAATGACACAATTTTAATAATAGATGAGGTTTCAAAATGATTTTAGAAGTTTGTGATTTTTTTTTTGGTTTTTTTTTTGAAATAATTCGAAAAATATTTGAGCATTTTTTCTCATTCTAAGATTATGATTTTTTATTTTATTTTTTAAATAACTTGAAAAACATTTGAGCATTTCCCCTCATTTTAAAAATGGTACTTAATGTACAATAGATAATGTACATTTAGTGCACCTAAATTTATGAGAATCAAATTAGGGAAGGTCTGATTTTTCCTTTTAGCAACACCATTATGTTAAGGTCTGTAAGGTATATATCTCTGCCAAGATATACCACATTATGATAGATAACCCTCAAATTCACTGCTCACATATTCTCCTCCATTGTTAAATATTAGACATTTCACAAGTCAATGCATTATGTTTCCACCAATGCCCTAAATTCCTTGAACTTTAAAAAAACACGATCCTTATTTTTCAAGAAATATACTCAAATATACTTAGACAAATAATCAATGTTAGTGCATTTCATTAAGGGAAGACACCAACAAAATTAAAGAGAAAGAGGTTGAGAAGGAAATCAAGAAAAAGGCCATGGTGAAGACCGCGATAAGGATTGTGAAGATAAGATCAACAAAAGAAAGCATGGAGGTGATAGTGAGCAATAGACCAAAAAATTCAAGAATAAGAAAACATATTATTAATGTGGAAAGACATGACACTTTGAGAAAGCTTGTAGGGAGAATGTTTGTGACCTCGAGGAGAAGGTTAAGGGACTTGAAAGTGAATTGTCAACCAATGGACCAATGACATGCTCAAGACATCCAAGGTCATAGTCATCATACCTTCCTATTATGTCCTCTCAAGAATTACATGTTCATACTTCTCAAAAGGAATGGATAGTTCGCTAAGAAAGCCTCTTTCTTTTCTTCCTTGAGTGAGGCCAACAAGAGAAAATATTTTTTGCAAATGGATATGCAGTTACTATCACTGGTAGTGATAGGGTTGATCGCAAAAATGGTGTGATCACCAATGTTTACCATGTACATGATCTAAGTAAAAATATGTTGTATGTACCACAACTCACTCACATCGTCAAACAAGTTTGTTGTGAAGGATATTAACAACAATTTTGAGGTTTTTGTTGAAGGTATGCTTGACCATAAGGACAAATTGTATAAATTTTGTGACTTCAAGTGTGCAAACAAGAAAAAAAGAGGATTGTTTTCACTTATAGACATCACTGATGATAGAAGAACAATTTGGCATAAAAGACTAGGATAGATGAACTCTACAAGTATAAAGTTGATGGTTAGGCTTAATATGGTTCATAAACTCCATAAAATGGTTCCTTAATAAGGTGTATGTGAGGGGTGTATTCATGGTAAGAATCACCAAGAAAAAATTAAGAAATGGAAGTCTTAGAGGGAAAAGACACAAGGAGATATTGTGCATACTGAACTTTGTATAATGAACCATGTTTCTCTAGTAGGTGTAAGGTATCATTCTCACATTTATTAAAGATTTTTCCAACTACAGTTGGATTTATTTCTTGAAAAACAAGGATATGTTTTTTAAGAAATTCAAGGACTTTAAGGCATTAGTTGAAAAGTAATGCGGTTGACATGTGAAATGTTTGAGGTATGATAATGGAGGAATATATGCAAGTAATTCCTTTGAAGGGTACATATCTTAGAATGGTTCTCATTGTAGAGAACAATGCCTTACACTCAACATAATGGTGTCGCTGAGAGAAATAATGGATCTTTGATTGAAATGGGAAGAATTTTACTTCAAACAAAAGGAACATTGATAGTTTTTTGGGTAGAGGTTATTTCCTCCTCAAACAAATTTTTTAATAGGGTTTTGATTAGAGTAGTGTGGGATCTCACTCTTGAAAAATGGAGTGGAAGGAAACCTTCAATTGAACATCTTAGAACCTTTGGATGCAGAGCTTGGGCTCATATTCTAATGAGAAGTGGAAGAAGTTGAACCCTAAGAGTTAGTGTTGTATTGTTAACTACTCTGAAGAGTCGAAATACTATTCATTATATGATCAATTAAGTAGGAAGTGATCTATTGATCCAAGTGGATATCAGTGGCCACCCACCTATTCCAATTGGCTCAAAACAATTTTTTGGTAACTTACTGTTTTTAACAGTTTCTCAGGTCCCAAACTTTTGAGGCCATTTTGAGGGCCTAAATGACGCTTTTTCATGATCATGCACCTCAATGATAATTGAAGCTCCTCGTCGATACCTATCCAATGAGCCCCCAAAAATGAAGCTCCTCATCGATACCTGTCCAACGATCCCCCCAAAACGAAGCTCCTCATTGATACATGTCCAACGAGCCCCCAAAAATGAAGCTCCTCGTCGATACCTGTCCAACGAGCTATCGTGCACCCCAAACGAAGATCATATGCCAAAGTTACGCCCCTGGGAAGTTGATACACCAAACTACCCACAACAGGGTCCACAAAACTGTTGGCATTTCATCCTCCGGGGTTAGGGTTTTGGATTTTATTTAGGTTAAAAAGGCCTTTGGAGCTTCATTGTAATCATCTTCTTGCAAACGAGCATAACTGTCACATCTCTTCTCAGAGATAAGTTTCCACCATTCTGACGAGTCTTTCACTCTGTATTTCTACAGTTTTGTACATTTCGCTCATTAATAAAAATTGTGTTTTATTGTATCTCCGTGTTTATGGTTATATCTATGATATATCTCTGTTATATTATTGGATATATAATATATCTCTGTACATTTCTTTATTATATCTCTGTTATATTATTGGATATCTAATATATCTCTGTACATTTCTTTATTATATCTATGCTCTCATTTCTTGCTCAAAATAATTTGGATCAATGGTATCAGAGTAGATTTCTCTTGATCATTTTTTAGTGCATATCCCCAACGAGGTTCAAGTATAACAAGCTGGGGCTCGCGCTTGTCTCTCTTGAGGAAAATCGCTCTCACATGCCCAAGAAATCCTCCATGGTGGAAGAAAAGAAAAACGATGGAGTAGAAGATTCTATTAATCTATTGCTCGAGCAAGCTCTCACTTGACAGAGGGATGGAATGATGGATAATTTTTCCCACATCCTTTAACACCTGTCGATAACAACAAGAACATATTCATCAAGCGACCACTTTGGAGGCACCTCTCCTTTCAAGGTACAAGTTAATTTTGATATTCCCGTATTTGAATGTTAAGTACCAAAGACTGAATACAAAAGCACCTCAATAGATCCATAGACAAATATAGAAGAAATTCTCTTTATTATAAGAAAACCCTTGAGGTAGGGCAACACCATACAATGGATCCTATTATGGAAGGGATCCTCTCTTGTTCACTTGCCTCTTCGAGGGGGAATCCTCCTATTGAGTTACCTCTCCAAATACAATACTTCCCAACTTGTCTCACTACATTGCTTGAACCCCTTTATATAGTTCTACCACCCACCTATGAACATTCTAGAGGAGGAACCTTCTAGAAGTGGAACCTTCTAAGAAGTCCTCTTACATTTATTATATCTAACTACCATAGTGGGACTCATTTAAAACTATAGTGGACCTAGTCCACCTTACATTGAATAGCCTCCACTATTATCACTATGGGCCCTCTAGGACCCCTACTACCTATCTAGCTACCTAACATTCCATTCCCCTTATGAAAGCGTTGTCCTCAATGCTTGTTATGAGGGTGTACAACCATATACCAGGGTCCCATGGATAAGTGTGGACTATAGTGCTAAAGTAGACTAGAGAACCATGGTCCCATGTAGAAATGAAAGCCACCATGCTGAAGTAGTTCAACCACCATTGTAAACCAGGGTCCCATGTCCAAGGGCTCATGTGAACTCCACGTGGAAGATATTGGAACCCAATAACCAACTGAAAATGATGCTCTAAAGACTTACACCTATCATGTGGATCCAAATAAGAAGATTCATCCACATAGTGGGAAAGGGTCGTAGTAGAATCTGGAAGGAATAATACCATTGTCGAATATGCAGGTTGGACACTGGTAATAATCATTGGCTCCCAATTTGTCACATTGATGTTCTCTACAGAAGGTGGAGTAGAGTCATCAAATAAAAGATGAAAAAAGTTATCATCCCAAAAATGACAACTGTCCATATACATTTCATCACAATTGACCTCGAAATCATACCAAACATATCTTTCTTGATTATATTCTTCCATAATATGCCTTGAAATTTTGGACTCTTGAATATGTTTCATTTCAAATTTGAGATCTTGGATACATTTCTCTTGAATATGTTGCATTTCAACTTTGAACTCTTGAATTGTTGTCTTGATGGATACCATGATTTGAGAACGAATACCCATTGGAAAACCACATATAATATACCAAAAGAAATCTATTAAAATTATTTATCCAATGACACTGATCTGGTAGCAATTTGAGCACCCTATGAAAAGTTATGAACTCTACAGTCCCGTCGTTGTCACGAAAACCCCCCAAAACAGTCGATTTTAAATCAACGATATCTTCACTTCCAGAGCTCTGATTCATACGATATTTTTTTTTGAATTTGGGTGAAATTGTGAGAGGAAATAATATATGTAATATTCTTGAGAAAATTCGTCCCCAGTTTCTACAGAAATTAGAAAATTCGCATAGCTGTTCGCGAAAAAACCCCTGAAAAATAATAGATTTTAAAATGCCAATAACTTTACTTCTTGGACTCCGTTTCAGACGATTTTTTTTAAATTGGGTGTTTTTCTGAGAGGAACTCAGATCTACAACCTATTTCTTCAAATTTTACACATAAATATATAGAAATCATCTGGAATGTCGCGACCTTCTTTTTCTTCTCTGAAAAAATATACAAAAATAGAAAACAAAATTCTCATAATTCTTACCAAGGAAAGTGTTCTAATACCAATTGTTAAGTATCAAATACTGAATACAAAAGCACCTCAATATATCCACAGAGAAATATAGAAGAAACACTCTTTATTATAAAAACCCTTGAGGTAAGGAAACACCCTACAATGAATCCAATTATGGAAGGGATCCTCTCTTGTTCACTTGCCTCTTCGAGGGGGAATCCTCCTATTGAGCTACCACTCACAACACAATAATTTTCTTCATATCCCATTACATTGATTTAACCCCTTTATATAGGGCTACCATCACCTAAGAGCATTCTAGAGGAGGAATCTTCTAGAAGTGGAGCCTTCTAAGAAGTCCTCTTACATTTATTATATCTAACTACCCATTTATTATATCTAACTACCATAGTGGGCCTTATTTAATAATATAGTGGACCTAGTCCACCTTACATTCAATGACTTCCACTACCTCTCTAGCTAATTAACATTGAAGGTCAGATAGATGGAGATGCCCTAGAAAAATGGCTAAATCTGCTAGAAGGTTATTTCTCTGTTCACAATTTTTCTGACAAGGAAAAGATCACCTCCGCACTAATTAAGGTTCTCCCCCATGTCAAACATTGGTGGGAAAATTACTACGAGCAAAGATCCACAGAGGAGTCTAGGATATATGGGGCCGAGCCCACTTGGGATTTTTGTGTGGATGCGGTTAAGGAGCGATATTACCCTGTTGGTAGCTATGACGACTAGTACATGAGATGGACCACACCGTTGCTAGAGAGGGGCCAAATAGTGTCAGAGTTCAAAAATAATTTCCATACCTTGCACACCAAGCTAGGTATCAAAGAATATGAGCAACATCTGGTTCTGAAATACCGTGAGGCTCTGCATAGTTACATCCAAACCAAAATGGATTCTATGGACATCCCATCACTGGGAACTGCCTATCGATATGTTGTCAAAATTGAGCAGAAATTTAGGCACTAGAACAAATGGGAGTTCGAGTCTACAAATCTGCAACAACCAAAGTATGGTAAAGACAACCCTAACAACCAACCTCCAGAAAACCAGTCCAAGCCACAGGAAAAGAAGGGTAACGGAAAGACGAAGAAGGACATTGGAAAGTGGTGGGATTTCCATAAAATCCCCTGGCATAACATTGATGAATGTCGCTCAAAACAATCATTGGTGGTCGAGCTCAAAGAAAAGCAGTCGAACCCTGATTCAGAAAATAATGGGAGAAGACAGATCATCAACACAGACGCCACTGCTACTGTCGTGACCGCAACAATTCAACCAGAAGGACCAATAGATCCTGGGGAGGGGGAGCACCTTGTTCATTCACAGATGTGGGTGAAGGGGACCCCGCTGCATTTTATTGTTGATAACAGAAGCCAGAAGAACCTCATTTCAACAGAGGTCATCAAATAGTTGGGATTGTCGACAACACCACACCCACAACCATACAACATCGGGTGGCTTTGCCAGGGTGAGATCTATGTGTCAGCCAATAGTGTCAATTGTCATACGACATCCAACCCTTCAAGGATGAGGTATTATGTGATGTTTCCCCGCTGGATGTCTGTGATGTTCTTTTCGGAGAGACATATATGTGGAAGCGCCATTCTATTTATTAGTCTCCACCCCGTAGTGTCATTGTTACTCTGGGGGGTCATCTCTACAAGATAGTAGAGGTAGTTATGACTACTATCCCACCAAAACAGTGCCGCAAGGTAATCTCTCATACTACAAAATTCAACCTCTTCACAATTTGTTCAAAAGGTGAACAAAACGACACTGCAACCATTGCAACTTTGGCCCAAGGCCTTTCCTTCTGTTGAGCACTCAACACATCCTAAAAAGGCCTTATCAAATTTTGTCACTTTTTGGATACCACTTGTTTTCTGCATTGTCTGACTCGATTTCATTTTGGGAAATGTTTTGTCTTTGTTTATTTTTGTGACTCTCATCACCTATTCAAGTTTGTTTGAACTTATGAAACCCCATGACCAAAAGAATTTAACACCTGAATTAAGAGTCGACAACCAAACACTACACCTAACGCGCTTAGGTTCAACGTCAGAAATAATTCAAGTAAGTAAAGGAACCACTCGAAAAACAACAGTCGCCGAGCGCCGATCTTCATCGGCAAATGGTTGTTTTGGTTTGCATAATTTTTTCACATAAAGGTTCGAGAGATAGTCGATCCCCTTCGACATCCGTAAAATACGAGGAGGACAAACATTAACAAAGGAGGAAAAGAAATTGTCGATAGCCGATGCCCAACGCACTTTATCGGGATCAGGGAAAATCCAGAAGGATCAGAACAAACATTTTGACCACGATAAAGTTATCGCTGATTGCTGATCCCCGATGCATTTTTGACATCAGGAATTTTTCGAGGGAGCCGATACGAGAGAACTTGGGTAGTTAATCGCAAATCGCCCATCCTTGACACTTTTTGGCATTGACAATCTAGGATTTGGTTTTAGAACGAATAACTTAAGGAAAGTCCCAACTCCGATTAATACGAGAGAATTAAGTCACTGGTCTCGAACGCCATGTGTCTTTACCAGGTAAGAGGGTCGTACGGTCTAGTTCTATCTCGAGTCATTCTTGGTTCCCTAGGTCCTAGTCACACCTCCGAGTCAGCTTTGCCACGTCAGCACTGTATGCTAAGATTGATCGGCGTCGAAGATTTTGTAGGAGAATATCAATGAAAATGTTCATAGCACAATCCTAACCTCTGACCCACCAACTGAAAGAGCAGAATGATGGGACATTTGTAGCATTAGACACTATCGGATTTTTGACATTTAAGGAACTAGTTAATTCTCGATCCCGCATTAGTTGCTACCCCATGCGCCGATTAGATAACAACATTTTGAAATCGTCGATAGACCACATTACCACCCGCACCTCCGCTGTCAACCCACGATGAATTCAAGTTCAAACTCCTCTAAATATTCGGCGACAGATTTGTTGAAATTTCACTCATAACCCGAATTGAATGGCTGATGCGACACGGTAAGATCTTCCTTGTTTAAATATCTTGAACCGTTGTGAACAAATTCATTCTGCGCGTAAGAGAATTCCAGAGCGTCTGCAAGAGAAAAATGAGAAACTCGAAGACTGTACTAACCCTCGTGATTATCAAAAACCAGGTTTAACAAGCTTCAGAGGTATGTATCCAAGTCTGTCAATTCGATGGTTATAATTTATATGTGTTCGTCTGATTTCCTACACAGTCTCTAAACTCTTCTCAAGTTGCAGGAACAATGCCCCCGAGAAAGCCAACCACCACACGCTCGTTAAGAGCACCAAAGCTGAAAGAACCACAATGTTGCACCTCTTTTGTCACCTAAATGAGAAAAGTAAGGGTGCTTACAAGCCCAGTTGGGTCAGCTAGGCAAGACAACAGTAGAGGAAAGAGTTAGAAGTATAAAGCATAAAGGATAAGCAAAGAATTAAACTAAGAACAATAAAAGAGATTAAACTAGAGTGCATAAGAACATTAGAGCAAGAAATAAATAAGGCTCATGCCACCAATGGAAATGATTGTATTAGTGGAAAGAAAACACCAAAGAGAGAGGGAGACTTTGGGTCCCCTCTTCCTCCAAGGGAGGACTCTTGGACCCTCAAATATTGAGCTCTTCTTACAAGTAAGAAACTAAAATGAAATGGTGAAGAGAATCCAAAGAACATTCAATCTAGAGGTGATATGAATGACTAAATGAAATGGTGCTAGCATGTTGTTGATGAGGAAAAATGATCCTCCAAGAGAATATCAACAACATAACAATACAAATGAATTCCTTGAAAATATAGTGAACCCATGGCTTCCTTTTATAACATAGCTTTGAGGTATTATGGAACCAGTTCTTAGTGTGAATAAGAGGCCCTTTAGGTCTTTGAACAACCCCCCAGTCGGATTCAATCGAGATTTAGATGTCAAATTAACTTGGAAGATGAACCAGAAGTGGGTGGAAGGCCGACTAATATCATAAATGTGTCATTTTGAGGTGTTCACAACTTTTTGCGTCCACAATCGCGCATCGGGCGCATGTGCGCTTTTCCGACGTTATCTGACTGTCGCACGTGCGCACGCGCCTTATGTATTTTTAGCGCATGCTGATTTTATTGTTGGTTGTATAGTTTTGGACCTTTTGGAGATGCATTTTTGGTCCATGAGTGAACTAATGAGTGTTTTGAAGATGCTGGATTCTGGTAACCATTTGCGGATGAAATTACGATGATAACAGATGCCCCCTGATGTGTGAGGTTAGGAGCATACGTATAATCGAAATACATCAATGTTTCTTCTACTGAGAGTACCTGTGTAAGAACGAGTGTTGTGGGGAGTGTCAAGAGCGACCCATTGGAAGGAGAGGGGAACCTGTAGGACCCAAGCCTTTCTGAAGGTGTGGAAAAAACAAAACTGTGTACAAACAAGGCGGGCATGCCCCATGCTCGTGTTATGTAACGTAAAAAGATGTAATACAATAACTGAAGCTGTGTGTGGACGTAGATCATTGCAGCGCCCTCCGGGGTGGTTTGATAATAACAGAGGACAATTTTGATGGTGAACAAACTCTGAAAAAGGTAAGGACACCTGTGAGAAGTGTCGATAATGTGCAGACATTGATAGTCTATCAAATTTTAGAGGTCTTCGGCTAAGATAAAACAACTACAATAGTCGGAAAGTAAGACCCACCGTAACATGAGATAGTGTTGAAGTTGAATGTTATGGGGGTCAACGAAAACAGAGAACAATGGTGGTTTTCCCTGTGCCATCCGAGACTCCTCATTGTAAAGGTAATGAGAGTCAAGATACTGTCACTCTTCTAGAAACCTTGCTAATGTCGACAGAAAGGGAGACACGACTCCAAGAAGCAAAGGGCTTCCTGAAATCCATTGGATGAGATCAGAAATTGATGGGGTACATGGACGAAGTCAAGATGCGATGAGACTCAAGACTGCCCTTGGTTGGGGAGATATGCAAAATGATAGAAACCGTAAAACTGAATCTAATGTTAGGGGGACGACTAGACGAGGGTGAGTTGTGCCAGAGGTGCGACAAAATGGACAAACACAGAGATAAAAAAGGTGGATGGGTTGTAAGATACTCGGGGTTTATAGATAATGTTATTGATTTCGGGAAGTGAAAAAATGCCCCAACCAAGGGCGACAAGGGTTGCGGTGCCGAGAAAAGGAAGGTTGCTAAAGGCGACAACATAAAGCTATGAAAATGCGGAAAAAGGGTTTGTACAATTATCAAAAGAATAAAAAATAAGTTGGGATGACTGTACAGATACAGAAACGGGTGCCCCAATGTAAGATGGCTTGCCCTGATGATGGTGCAAGTTGCTTGGAAAACAAGTGGAAGGTTAGGGCCCGATAGGCCAGTTTTTGTATTAGGGAAACGTATGGAGGGAAATCTGCAGAGGAGTAAATTGAAAGTGGAAGAAAGGGATGGTTATTGATACTGTGGGGGTGCAATCAGAATAGAACCATGATGAAGTAACCTGAGAGTCCATTTGGGCAAGTTAGAAAAATGAGGAGAAAGAGTATGTGGCTGGTTCTCGACATTATGTAAGACTATTGGGACTCCCGTCCCTAAAGGGTGAAAACAACATGAGTGTCAAAATGCCTAGGGGAACTATGAATGGGACAACTCATGTGGGGGAGAGTGCTACTGGGTGACGGTACTGAAATGCAGTGGAGGTGACAGTACTACAGAGTTGGATATAGGGATTCTAGAGGCAAATATCGGAGGGTGTGACTGGGAGATGCATTTTGATATTCAGAGGGAATGACTACATGCCAGTGTTGATAATATACCTGAAAGGATACTGCTGAGGTGTAATAATGATTAGGTACCTGCACACATGAAAACCGAATACTCGACGTGAACAATATCTGAAGAGAAAGATCATATAGCAGTTATTCAATAATGTAAGCATGCGTACCTGAGCGTAATATGAGAAAAATGTCCCCCAAGGGATGAGGATGGAAAATGGCATGGGGAATGGAATTATGTAGGTAATGGGGTCTTGATACCATGGCTGAAGACGGATTGAAAAACGGGCACCCGAATCTCCCAGAATTGAGTCAGGAAGTTTGGCAAAATGGATTATATATAGTTGTAGGGCCCATAAATCCACCTCATTTGTACCTGTTGTCTAATTGAGTGGACAAGCGATTTTAGAGGATATTTGGATATTCCGGGAGATCGAGGCAGCTGATTCAGGATCAACGAGCTTCAGGTTAGTTGTCATATCCTCCTGCATAGAAGTAGGGTTTCTGTTTTTGGGCAGGGCATGTACGGAGGGCCATATAGGGGGTTTTGTGGGTGTGGCACCCTAATGTGCGCGTGATCGATAAATTTGCGTGCACGAGTGCATGCCTGTAATGCAAACATCCATGCATGGAGGCACCCTAATGGGGAAAACAGGCACACATGACATGCACGTCTGTATTCCTAACAGTTGTGCATGCGTGCGCAGCTATGTAGTGAACATGCGCGCTATGATGCATGCCTGTATGTGTGACAGAGGCACATGCATGTGCCTCTGTATGGCCAATAGTCGCGCATGAGTTCGTGACTGGGGGATGAATAAGTGTGCATGTGTGCATGCCCGTGGGGAAAAACAACCGCGCCTTTGAGGCAAAATTGGAGGGTGTAAAAACTTATCTTTTTTGGAGATTTTGATGTTTTTATGGGTTATGATGGCTAATCGAGTGCTGTATATGTGGGTGCAGGTGATCATTTGGATGATGTCGGTTCACTAGAGAGAGAGGGACTGGTCACTCCTGAGGGAGGCAGTGAGGGATGAGGAGCCGACAATTTGAGACGCTTTGACAACAAGTGGGTTGTTGAAGTTTTTTGAGTGTTCGCTAGTGCGGGCACATGAGTATCTTTTGCAGTTTCTGATAAGAATGTGGAGCCCTAACCTGCATTACTTTATGGTTCAGGGTGAGAAGCTAGCCTTCACTGTGGTGGAGGATGTATATTTTTTGGCTGGGCTCCCTTTTCGGGGAACCCCACTACTGGCGGAGCCCGTAGTGCCCGGGGATGGGTAGTTGGTTGTCTTAACCCAGAGATATTGTTTGGGGGAGAACTTTATGTCGGGCTCTGTGGTTAGTATTGGGGCGATGGAGACTCTTGTACATCATTGTGTGGAAACGATGATTGTGAGAGTCTACGAGTCTCTTGCGACTCAGCGGATTAGTGGAGGTCAGCTGAGGATCATGGAGAGGGCACTGACAAGTGAGCATTTTGCTTAGGGCTTGATTCTCCATGCCAAGATGGTAGGGCAGCTTGACATGTGTTGTGCTACTGACTAGGGGGAGTTTTCCTTTGGGTCTATATTGGAGGCATGTTTTTGGAAAGGGTGACGATGTTTCTCCCTAGAGTGCTGTTGGGCGCACCTGATGTGCGAGAGCTGCCACTGAGGCGGTGGACGACGATCTTGGTTTGTCATGGTGGTGGGGAGGGTGGCCACTATTTCACAGTTGAGGCTACACATGTGTGGCGTCATATGCCACAGATCATACTACGGTATCCGTATTGTGGGTTGGACTTCTGGGATGATCCATAGATGGTGTTACCCCCAGGAGAGGTGTTCGACCACAGAGGTATCATGTGATGTTTTATGGTTTTGATCTTTAGATAGTATAGCATTTTTTTTATGTATAGATGGATGATGATGCTACCATTTGTTTGTTGTGTGTGCAGATGTTGGACCTCTTGGTTG
The DNA here is from genome assembly GCA_000966675.3 of Picea glauca. Taxonomy (NCBI): domain Eukaryota; kingdom Viridiplantae; phylum Streptophyta; class Pinopsida; order Pinales; family Pinaceae; genus Picea; species Picea glauca. Next base: position 156,054 of record JZKD02S0615968.1, read on the forward strand.
TGAGGTTGATTTGGTTAGAGCGTTGACTCATTAGGGGCCGGTGAGGCCTCCGCGAGGAGAGCCCCGGGTAGGAGAGAGACAACAACAGGATGATGCTGAGGCAAGGCCTATTGAGGATGAGAGAGTGGCCAGGCGACGCTAGCTTGATGACCCTGGGGAAGGGCCATCACATGCTCCTCCAGCAAAGGCCGGGGGAGATTTCGAGAATATTCGCCACCGCTTGGAGGCAGTACTACAGGGAATGCCTGAGGGCATGTGGTCATGGATCCTAGATGAAGGGGTGCTAGAGCAGTGTGTGGGTGTTCCGATAGTGTGGTGGACCGTGGTTCAGAGAGCGGCTATAGCGGGGGTGACGATGACTGGGCGAATACCTCCAGGACCTGAGGGACCCCTAGCTGGTGGGGCCCCTCCTCCAGAGAGAGCGCTAGGTGGTGGATCTCTAGAGGTGCCATGAGTGCCATTGTATTGATGTATTTTTTGTATCTATATAGGCTGGTGAGCCCATTTTGTATATGGTGGTGTAGCATCGTTTTGTATTTATAGGGGTAAGGTGGTTTACCTACCTATGAATGTTGTATCTGATGTACTATTTTTTGTAAACACTGATGACACATTGACTGATATATATATATATATATATATATATGTATGGATATACATTTTTGGGACCTTTGTGGTGTTCACTTGTGTTGATGTTTGTTAGTGCTTTTTGATGGTGTCTAATCTATATGTTGTTGACAGACTGTTGATGATTTTTGTATGCATACTGGTGTCTTGATGTGATAAATACCAATCTAACACTAGGTTAGCCATATTATCTTCTATTTGATTAAATTGTCTTGGAATATGTGTAAATGTGATGGAATCAAAATGTCGAGATAAAAGTATAACTTGTAGGTATTTGCGGAAGAGGCAAGGATCGCGGACATGGTAAACATTTTTGAGCTGGAGGACAACCAGTTGGGAATCTAGTAGAATGATAAGGTGACGAATATGGAAATGGTTGGCCTCAGTGAGGAGGCCAATGACGTTTGTGTACTCTACTTGGTTATTGGTTGTTAAACCCAAACATATGCCGTTGGAGTGGAGCAGTTCATGTGAGGGTGAATAGAGGGCCCAAGCGGCCGAAGTGAGATTTTGTGTCCAACGACTAGCTCCGTCGGCATAACCAATGTGGTAGGTCAATGGAGGAGGCATATATCAATAACACAAATGATAGATTAGACGTGAGGTGTGGAAGAAAGAAAATTAAAATCTCTACAAAAATGTACAAAAAAAATAAAAATAGACTAGTGTAGAATGGCTACGCTCAGGCGTAAAATTTCTTTAAGTACAACTCGTTGATGGGTTCTTTGAGATGGTGGCCTTCATGAGAGGCCATAATGTATGCGCCTTTAGTGAGGCAATGTTGGATGATGTAAGGTCCATGCCAAAGTGACTTGAATTTTCCATGGCCGAGGGTATCGTGAGCGATATCGTAAGCAAGGACGAGGTCTCCTTCATTGAATGAGCGAAGGTTGACATGGTGATCAAAGGTGGCCTTTGAACATTTTTTGGCTGCCTCATTGTTTTGTAATGAAGGTCGACGATCCTCATCCAAGGACTCTAAGTTCAGCAAACGTTGCTCTATTGGAGCAGTGTCAGGTAATAGCTCAATAGTGGTGTGTAATGTGGGAATTTCGCACTCGATGGGAAGAGTGGCCTCGACCCCATGGACTAGATGAAATGGGGTGAAACTAGTGGCAGTTTTCACTACCGTGCGATAATCCCATAGTGTGGAAAATAACATATGATGCCAATTGGTCTTATGTTTGTTAACCTTGCGCTGCAACATGGTTTTGAGGACCTTTTTGACTGCTTCGACTTGTCCATTTGACCGAGGGTAGTATGGGGAGGCAAAATCGTGGGAGAAGCCTAACCTAGATGAGAGTTCGACGAAAATATCATTCTCAAAATGTTTCCCGTGATCAGAGACTAGTTGTAGTGGTACTCCAAAATGAGAAATGACGTGGTTAAAGAAAAAATGTGCTGCAGTGTTAGTGGTGTTGTTGAAGGTAGGCATGGCTTCAACCCACTTGGTGAAGTAATCTACTGCAACGGTGATGTATTTGTGTCCATTGCTAGATGGAGTGTTGCAAGTCATGAAGTCTATGCCCCATTTGCAAAAGGGGCCGACAGTAATGACCGGGTGTAGAAGAGAAGGTGGTGCTCATGCTTTGTTGGCATAAAGATGAAATTTGTCACATCGCTTCACAACGTGGATGCAATTGTGAAACAATGTAGGCCAAAAGTAACCGGCGTGAATGATTTTCTGAGCGATGGACATCCCTGAGAGGTGGCCCCCGCAAGCACAACTGTGGTAGTTGTTCAAGACTCGATCGGCCTCGTCGATAGTCAAACATCGGCGGAGTACAGTGTCGACCCCTTGCTGATATAAGATATCACTGATAAGTAGGTAGTGGGGAGCCTAGTGACGAATACGTCGATGATCGTCTCAGGAGAGGTGGTTTCCGAATTTCTGTGTTCGGAGGTAGACGAGAAGATCATTGTACCAAGGGTCATATGAGGGGATGTAAAAGAGATGTTCGTCGAGAAAGTCGGTATTGACAGGGGTATTGGTAGTATCAGAGGGAAATTCCATGATGAATTCGACGAGGACGAGGGCTTCCTTTCTCTTGGGTGTTGAAAATTCGAGGTTGTACTCCTGAAGGATGACGATCCATCGGGAAAATTTACCGTTAATTTGTCGGCGATTGAGAAAGTATTGCATGGGGTTGGAATCTGCTAGGACTTTGATAGTTCAAAGAAAGATGTAATGGCGCAATTTCTAGACTGCGAGGACAACTGCAAGGGCCAATTTCTCTTCGTGATTATATTTCAAGGGTGTCCCTGAAAGATTTTTACTAATGTAGTAAATGTCATCCTCATGATAATTGTCCCCTAGTTGGACAAGAAATCCTGCTACTAAGATGACTGAGGCCGAGATATAGAGGATGTAAATGTGGTTATAGTCGGGTGGACTAATTAACGGGGTGTTAGAGAGGGCCATTTTGAGATCATCAAAAGTGTTTTGGGCATGTTCGTCCCATTGGAATGGGATATCGTGACATAAGAGGCGAAGGAAACCATGTGCCCGAGTGGCGTAATCAGGGACAAAGCGGCGTAAAAAGTTATCTTTTCCTTATAGGCTCTGTAGTTGGCATAAATTCCGTGGTGGGGGAATTTCCGTGATGGCTTGGACTTTGAGGGGGTCAACTGTAATTCCATGTTTGGAAACGATAAACCCAAGGAGGCACCCAACAGTGATGCATAACACACACTTGAGGGGATTCAAGCAGATGTTGTACTGACGACACTGTTGGAAGATGATTCGTAAATCATTGAGATGATGAGTGCATTTTTTGGAGCGAGCGGTGAGATCGTCAAAGTAGGCGAGAATGATTTTTGCCAGATCATGAAAAATGTATGTCATGGTGCGTTGGAAAGTGGCTCTTGAGTTCTTGAGGCTGAAAGGCATGAAACGATACAAAAAAGTGCCCCGGGGGGTGGTGAATGTGGTTTTGTACTAATCGGTTGGGTGAATTTGGATTTGGTTGTAGCCAGAGAAACTATCCATGAAAGAGAGGGCCTCGTGACCAGTGCAATCATCGATAATTTGGTCGATAAAGGGCGTTGGAAAGTTGTCCTTGGGACAGGCGTGATTAAGATCGCGAAAGTCCATATAGACGTAGATAGTGCCCTATTTTTTGTTGACAGGGACGGGTTTGGAGACCCATGACATATATGCGATGGGGTATATGAACCTTGCAGTGGGTAATTTGTCAATTTTAGCCTTGATGACCGCTGCTTTGGATGGGTGTAGTGGACGTTGTTTTTGACGGACATGTGTGATATCAGGCCAGGTGTCTATACGATGTTCAACAATAGAGGGATCAAGGCCATGCATCTCTGTGTATGACCATGAAAAAATGTCCTGGTATTTCTAGAAGAGAGCTTTGTAGGCAGTGATTTCTTCAGGAGAGCATGCGGCACCAATGGTGATTTCCTTTACGACCCCTATTTGATGGAAATATCGATTTTGATGGTGGGGGAAATATTGGCCATATTGCCTTCTTCAAAAGTGTAGGGGCCATGGATAGGGTTATTGAACCAATCCATATGCCCCGATGGGAGAAAATCTTGGGTTTCGACTGCATATATGGGGTTTTGGTTAGGAGGTGCGAAGGCTTCCTATGAAGGAACAAATTCTCTGTGGTGGAGTGTGTCCCATGGGCAATCAGGTTTAGTTAACTCCTGAAGGATGTCTTCGTCGCAGTGAAACTGTCGAAAATATAGGGGATCGAGAAGAGTAACTTTGGTGATGGTCACCGTGGGGTTGTTTTTTGGTGGTGGCAATGTAGAGGGGGTATTGCAAGGAGGTTGTGATGGTTCACTCGACATAAACCAAATATCAAGATATTGTGGGTTGAAATTGGTAGTTGGGTGTAGAATTTCCGTGGGGAAATGAATTGGAGAATTGAGGGGATTTGGGGGGAAAATCCTCATATAAATCATCCAGGAACCATGGGGGAGTAGGGAGTGCCTCAGGTTTCGGCGAGAAGATATGAACCGCATCAAGTGATGGGGTAGGGGTACTCACTGGTTCTGCTAGAGGGGGGGTGTAGGGTTTTGAATAAGGGTCAGTTGGCGATGCCTATATTCAATGATCATAGGACATTGATATGTGAAATTATCAAGTGATTCACATAGAGAGAAAGGACACCGTAGACGTTCATTGACTAAGGTCGTGACATAATGGATGTTGGTGACATGTGTTGGGGTGGGTTCTTGTTGAAAGCTATGGCATATGACTGTTAGCATCTGCCAGAATTGAGGTAACGCTGGACAATGGTGTGTATAATGGCCATATTATGAATAGATGGCGCATGCAAATTTGGTTCGCAGTCCTTTGCTACTTGTGTTCGGGGAGATAGCGACAATATTGGATGAAGCGACGAGCAATGGTGGTTCTCGAGGGAGTTGAATTAGATTGTGTAGCTCGGGGAGAGATGGGCACTTGTTGGTGGGGTGTCCATATTTCTCGCATAGCGCGCAAGGAGGTTGGACACATGGAGGAAGTGGAGCAGTGGGCTCTTTCTTTTTTCGTCTACCCCCAGTTGTAGCAAGGGTGTTAGTGAGTGGGAGTGTGGGTGGGATGGTGGGGGTAAGTATGGGAATCTGCATCAAGATTCCTTCTTTTTGGGGAGGGAGGGATGGTTGAGGGACCATCTCAGGCGGATGTAGATACCAGACTGAGATTGCCAACACCATATTAGGGAGGGTGAGCGTTGCGGCTACCTGGAAAGCTTGTACACCTGGTGGGGGGTAAAAGAAAGGGATTTGGGTAATGGCTTGGGGGATTGTTTCCCAAACCAGGATATGGCCCTGGGGGAGGGGAAGATTAGGAATGGGTAGAGCTGAACAAGTTATAGGAGATTCTTGAGGGAGGAGTTCTGTGACTAGTGGGACGTCAAGGATGAAAGAGGCCTCGGTGGGAGGGAGAGTATCTTCAATTGTCATTCCGTTGGTGGAGAAGACACATACTTGTGCTAAGGGATGGATGAGTGGTGGTGCTCTATGGTATGTCCCTAGCAAGGACGGGTCCTTAAAAATTTCGGGGCCCATCTCGATGAGTGGATAGGCATACGGATTAGTGTGGACAAAAGGGAGGATGTTGTCGATGTTGGATGAAGGGTTAGGCTCATAATGTGATACTTGATCGATGGTAATGATCTTTCCGTTATGGTGAAACATCACGGTTCATAACAAAGAAGAGACGACTACCTTCATAGCATACATGTAGCTATGACCAAACAAAATATTGTAGTCGAGCGGGGCATCGATAACCTCAATGTCAATAAGAATGGTTTTTCCCCCGAGTTCAACGGGGACATTTTGGAAGATTCCCTTGGGAGACGAGGGTCGTCCGTCGTAAGCCCTCAGAGTAATGGTGGATGGTATTAGCTTTGGAGAGCCAAGTTTCTGCTAGACGGTTTTGGACATGATGCATGTGGATGCACCTTCGTCAATAATGCAGCGGTGGACTGTGATATTCCAGATTTTAACCGGTATTTGAAAAACGACAAGAGTAGGGAGACGAGGTTCTCCACTGTCGAGATCAAATGTGATGAGTTGAGTATTGGTAGGGTAGACTACCCCCAGAGCGGAAAGTAATGACTTCCGTTGAGTAGGACAGGTTTGGAGAAATTCTAAGACTGACATGGCAGCGGGGGATTGTGCCAAGTCATCGACCAAACTATAATTGTGGGCTACCCTAGCCTGAGGGTTGTTGACATTCCTCTGTAATGGGATGCAAGGGATGCGAAGAGGTGTTTCAGTATTAGGGAATGGAATCATCAAAGGTGGGCCAGTTGTGACTGGGGTGGCCTCCAAGGTAGTGGGAGTAGGGTCAGAGGGTGTGCGGTATTGACGACTGCGTGTTTGTAGAAGGACTTCTTCCTCACTAGTGAGGAGTATAGTGCGATCTATAGGAGGTCTTGGGTTGGCGTACTGTCCCATATGTGGTGGGGTTAGATGAGTCTCCTATTGGGTGTTCATTACCCCTTGATGTGGTATGGAGTTTTGTAACACAGTTGGGGGGGGGGTTGTTTCACATATTGTTGTGGGGCTTGCTGGGGAGCAAGCGGTACTAGGGGATGTGGTACATTTCCATATTATTTCATCTGTTTGAAGTCCACAATTTGGGGGCAATGGAGAGTATAATGACCATACTCACCACAAAGGGCACAAGGGAAGTTTGTCTGAATATTGTTTTTGTTCTTCCCTTGGCATTTGTTGTTATTTCCCCCTTGGGGGTTCTGGTTGCCCCCGACAGGTTGGTTCTACTAGGATTGGTTCTGGTTTCCTCTTGGTCCTAGATTATTATTGTTTTGTTTTTTTCCCTTCTTTTTGGCATTGTTCGATTGATGGGATGGATTAGCCGTATTCAACTATTCAAAATTTTGATACTACTGAATGGGAGATGGTTGAACAAAATTAACCTCAGCATGTGGTTGTCCTTGTGGTGAAGGAATGGGCTGGGGGGGAGTAGGGAATGGACAGTACGAATTAGTCTATGGTAATAATCCATAGGATGCATAGGAAGGTGTGGATCTTTCACTAGTGCTTAGGGTGTAAGAAGAGGTAGAGGGGGTACCATAACTAGGTTGGGCCACGGGGCGTATTGTGGGTGTTGGCGACGGTCCGCTGGTGGGTGGAGAAAAGGTCAAGGGGTATGGTTGTGGATAAGGGGGTCCGCTATATGCTGGTGGACATTGAGGTGTTCCATACATCAGTAGTTGTTGGGGGTGTGAATTGTGGTGTGTAGTGGTACCAATCAATCCATCTGTTGAGTGAGACATCCCAGGCTTATCTTGGCCAAATAGAACGGGTCTCGGGGCGTTAGGTAGTACTGTATACAAATATCCCGACTGTGAATAAATGAGTTCAAACTATTGGGCCTTGTTGATGGATTCTTCTTTCGATTGGGGGAAGCTGGCGACCACATCTTTAGAAAGGAGGGAAAAAAGTGATTTGAGAAACCAATTAAGGCATTGTTGCTTGGTGGCTTCTGCTTTACATAGACTACGTCGCCAACGCCATTCATGAATGTGGTCGGCGATGTGTATAGCAGAGGTTTGTTTAAACTCTGAGAGGAGTTCGAGACCATTGCCATGACGGATTGGGAGTTGAAAGAAGGTCAAAAATGCTTTGGCCAAAGATTTAAAGGTCGTATGGGACCCAGATTTGTCTTCTACGTACCACTTAGCTAATGGGCCATTGAGTGTATGTTGAAATAGTCTCAATTAGATAGAGTCATCCATAATTCTGTTGGAGGAGCACCATAAATGGAAGGTCATGATATGGTTGGCTGGGTCATCTCCCGCTTTTCCTTCAAACTTGGGGATGTCTGACGGTAGTTTGGTAGGCATTGCAGGCCATGTGGGGTCGTGTGATATAGGATCATTAGTGAGTTTAGTCATATTCGGTATGTTGAGGGAAGCCAAGTATGGAATTTGGGGTTGTGGTGGAAGATTAATACCATCCATGGTGGGAATATTTTGTGTGCCTGACCCCAAAAGAGGGTTTGTTCTGGCCATAGTGTGAATGTGGGGGGTACCTAATCCGTGAAGGGGGATTGATGGAGTTGTACTTCTTCCTTGAGAAGAAGTGTTCCCCCCTCTTTCGTGTAAAGGAGAGTGTGGGGATGGTTGACCTTGGGAAGTGGATCCAAGAAAACTGGAACCAAGAAAAGCTGATCCCAAGACAATAACACTCATAGGGGTGTGAGAAAGTATGGTCGATGAGTTGGCAAGACTAGGAACTCCCCCTAGAATGGGAGGGAGATTTAGAAAGCATATGGAACGATGAGGATTCTATGGGTCCCCTATGATGTTCGACTAGCAAAGTGGATGTGTGCAAATGGTGATGAGAGCAATTAATGAACAAGAGACTTTGTATAACTTGGACCTTCACAATATATCTCACAATCGTATGTAATCAGGAGAAAAAAATACATAAATCAATTGATAAAGAAGCATACATGTGGGTAGGTGGATTTTGTCTGCATGGGAGAACAAAGAAAACAAATGCTCGTGTCCTAAAAATACGTAACGTCCCTCCACTCAAACAACACTGGACCTTCCAATAGCACTCAACAGTGGGGTCTGAATCCACCAGAAGAGGAACTAGTGAAGGATGAAGTAATCAGTTATAATGAGGGGTAGAGGGTGTATATCCCGAAAGAGCTGGTGATATTTCCTAAAATTTCCACATGGGTAGATGTCCTAAAATTTGGTTACTAGGTACCTTGGTCAAAGTGCGACATTTATATTTTTGGCCTAAGAAATGGGTCATGGGCTGGATCCCGTCCAAGCGGTGGGTGCCTCAAGGGGGGACGCACAGAAAAACTAGATCTCGGCCTTCGACCCTTCACGGGTATCTCCCTGCCTTATAGAGTTAGGAACACTTGACTTGGAGGATTTTAAAGTTCCCTATTTTGACAACTTGTATTGTTTGAAGATGTGAGAACAGATAATGTGGAGTTATTTGGATGCCTATCCCCGAAATCCTACCTAGACTAAAAAATTTCTTTTGGTACCTTCTGTGGAGGAAAACTTAGTGAGCTTTTTAGAATTTTTTTAGATGTGATTGTTTGAGAGATTGGGGGTGTGAGCCAATCTCCTTGAAATTAAGTGGGAGTGGATAGTTTCGTCAAGAAAAGGGTGGGGTGTTTCAGAATCCCTTTGGAGGAAACTTACTTCAACCTCCACAATTCGAGATGAAAACTATGTGAGTGAGTAGTGACTTTTGTGTGTGAACAAGTGAAAGTGTGCTAATAGTTTTTAATAAATTAGGTGTCACCTTGATGCATGTGGAATTCGCTTGGTCCTTACAAGTCTTGATTACCTAATTAACTAAATGTCATTGGTACAACCTTGTGGAATTTAAAATTCCCTGGGAAACTAGCATGTGGACATGTGGGTCCTTACTATTCCTTTAACTCCCTAATGTGATTTAATCTAAGAAAGATTTGAAACTATCCTAGATTGTGCATATGTGGGCATGTATGGGCCCGTTACAAAACCTTTAAACTTCCCTAGTGATTTAATCTAAGAAAGTAAACTTCAATCACTATCCTATTTTTGTAGCATGTGGGCATGTATGGGCTCGTTACAATCTTAAGACGTGTTTTAAAAATAAACTAAGAGGAGTCTCGAGGGGGTTGTTGTCCTCTCCTAAAGATTTTGTCTTTTTAAGGGAGATGGAATTTTTCCTCAATCTCTTTCTGATTCTCAAGATCGCTTTGGGGCACGAGAGAAGAGCATACTCAATGATTGATATCTAATTTCTGGTCCCAATGCAAGTTTTATATGTGATTTAAAAAATTATTCCAACTTAACTCTTAGTCAAGGCAAGCCATCCATGTGGAAAATTGAAAGAAAAAGAGGAAATAATGATTTTAACCCCCTAAGTGCCTATGTTTTGACTAATCCCTTTATATGGAGAGGGAATATAAGTGTGGTGCAGATTACAATGTGCATGGAATCAATTTTAAGAAGGATATGGGCCTTCCACATATCACAAAAAGCTTACAATGTGTGTTTTTCTGCACAGGTGAGCGGGTCTCAGAATAGACAGAGGCGCTGTGAGAGCCAATGCACAAACTGAAAGTTAATTATGGTTGCAGGTGTCCAGAAGGTGCTGAGAAATATAGCGGTTTTGGCGCATGTGTGCTGAAGACGTGTGTGTGGGTCAAAACATGCATGCACTGTTTATTACACGGCCATGAAGAAAATTTTGGATGGAATTCTCTCTGCTCAGCTTTGAACTTGGATTTTTGCAGGTCGGCTTGGGTCGGTTATGGTCCCTAGAAGTTAAAGAAACAAAAAGAAGAGCTAAAATAACCCAAATGGGGTAGGAAATTGATACATTTCCCCAGTGGAGTTGCCAATCTGTTGCACCTCTTTTGTCACCTAAATGAGCAAAATAAGGGTGCTTACAAGCCCAATTGGGTTAGCTAGGCAAGACAATAGTAGAGGAAAGAGTTAGAAGTATAAAGCATAAAGGATAAACAAATAATTAAACTAAGAACAATAAAATATATTAAACTAGAGTGCATAGGGACATTAGAACAAGAAATAAACAAGACTCATGCCACCAATGGAAAGGATTGTATTAGTGGAAAGAAAACACCAAAGAGAAAAGGAGACTTTGGGTCCCCTCTTCCTCCAAGGGAGGGCTCTTGGACCCCCAAATATTGAGCTCTTCTTACAAGTAAGAAACTAAAATGAAATGGTGAAGAGAATCCAAAGCACATTCAATCTAGAGCTGATATGAATGGCTAAATGAAATGGTGCTAGCATGCTCTTGATGAGGACAGAGGATCCTCCAAGAGAATATTAGCAGCATAACAATACAAATGAATTCCTTTTAAATATAGTGCACCCATGGCTTCCTTTTATAGCATAGATTTGAGGTATTATGCAACCAGCTCTTAGTGTGAATAAGGGGCCCTTTAGGTCTTTGACCAACCCCCCAGTTAGATTCAACCGAGATTTGGATGTCAAATCGACTTGGAAGCTGAACCAGAAGTGGGTGGAAGGCCGACCAATATCATAAATGCGTCGTTTTGAGGTGTGCACAACTTTTTGTGTCCATAGTTGCGCATCGGGCGCATGTGCGCTTTTTCGACGTTATTTGCCTGTTGCACGTGCGCGCGCGCCTTGTGTATTTTTAGCGCATGTTGATTTTATTGTTGATTGTATAGTTTTGGACCTTTTGGAGATGCATTTTTGGTCCATGAGTGAACTAATGAGTGTTTTGAAGATGTTGGATTCTTGTAACCATTTGCGGATGAAATTCTAGTGATAACACAGAGATAGGTGAAGGTTCTTCTCCAGGGACTGCGAGGCAATTCGAGTATGTCCCTAGGGTGGAGCCTGTCATAAAAAAAACAACAAAGAAAGTTTTCATCCAGCCTTTGGCCTTTGGCGATATAGAGGCAAGCACTGGATCCAAGGTAGCACTCCCACAGTGGGGGGATCTCTTCAACATGATTAACATAGAAGAATAACCAAAGTATATCCCAAACAACGACCCAGACGTAAGGGTGCTCGATGACCAGGTGTTCCCCAACATCCGACGGTCGTATTTACACATAGTGGCGAGAAAAACCCCCGTTTTCCCCTGCATAGAGGTCTTGAAGTGGCTCATCGACCACATGGATGTGCATAAATGTTTGATCAACAATGAGAATGGCGGGTACATTGGATTTTTCCTCCCGACAGAGGTCCAAAAATACTAAAAGCTCAGGGACCCAGAGGAGCGGCTCAACACGAAATTCGTGGTGAAGTTCTATGAATTCCAAGACACCAGCCGATTGATGGCTTCATGGTGGAGACAAGACAAGAAATTCACCAATTAGAGAAATGGATGGTACAGGACAATCAATTTGAGGGAGCCATACATCTATTTGATGGCTCTCATCTGCCAGCTATACGGAGAAAAGGTTTGCTCCAATTTTTCATAAGCATGGATGCCTTTGGCATACACAATTGCAATCGTCGGGAGCAGCTTCAACCGGGGAGAAATAATCTCCAAACAATTAAGCATTTGTGTGCAACAGGCTCAGACGCTGAAGGAAGGAGAGGCACCAACTTGCTACATGGCCTCATACCTGCTCAATGTCATGTGCGCGAGGAACATCTTCGCCGCAATGAATTTGAGCTGGCATGTTGCGGAGCTCCCGGTCCACGTCTACTTCAGTGTGCTATGGGAAAAAAGGTACAAGAAATATTATGCCCTCATCTATGATGAATTCATCGCCCACATTTATTTTATTATTTTTAAGAAGGAATGCCCAAGGCTATCAACGACAACCAAGAAAATGATAGCCAAGGTAGGCCATTGGTACTTGGAGGTGTGAGCAACCTACATCAGGGTGTTCAGGGCCACTTGAGCACCACATCTCCTACCAGCTCATGTCCCAGACCGACTCGTTGTGGGATAAATGTGTTATTAGACCATCCTGCAGGGCTACAATGCTACATTGGTCAAAGACACGAAACAAGCTTTCATACCCTATGGTTTCCATGTAGGGTTCTATCTGATAAAAGATACTACTCAAGCCAAGCAAGAAGGGCTGAGCCAACTCGAATTCAAGTTCCCTACTGGTCGATTCTGCAAGCATGATCCAAAAGGCATGGTCCTGCAACATGCTTCACAGGTGTTATCCTGTTGATCGTATGCTCACGGTAAGTTCGAGGACGAAGTCTTCACAGAGAGCACCCAGGACTAGGACAAGGTGGTGCAGACGATGGACAACCCAAACATGACCAGGTTCAAGGCCATGAGCGTGGATGAATAGGTGGAAACAATAGAGCAGTCGGCTCAAGAGGCCCTCAGAGCTAGGGAAGAAATTAGAGGGGCAGAGAGAACATAGGCGTAGAGAAGGGGTTTGTTCTTGACACCAGAAGCACAAACAAGGGGATTTCTCTTGATGGCAGAGGCACATAGAGTCATTGACCAATTTCAGAATGACCCAGATCTCGTAGAGATGATGAGGGTTCCTACTGACAACCCAAGCGAAAGTCGAGGAGATCCAAGTGGCTTAGAGCCGATACAACTTGAAGGAATCACCAAGCTGGAAAATTATGAAAACCCACCACCACAGATCGGATCACCTGAGAGAATTTCAACTCAGCCTGAGATATCAAGGACACTAGGTAGGACTAGTGCACCAAATCCCTTGCATGACTTAACAACTATCTATGATGATGAGGAGAGTTTAGAGGTTTCCCTGGTGACTCCAGTGCAGATTACAGAGGAAAAGGAACCCAAGAAAGTATCTTCCCCAGCTCCCGATGCTCTAATTCAAAGCCTTCCACAGAGCGACCATGAGGTCGAAAGTGTCTTAGACATTGAGCTACTCAATACATCGGGAACCCCAATGGACATATCGAAGGATGAGCTAGGATCAGGTGAACAAGAATGAGAAATTCCACAATAGGAAATCGACATCTCGACAACCGATCACCAAGTAAGTACCGAAACTGAGCCTGATTCCTCAATTTTGACCAATACTTTACCACCCGATGAGTAACAACCAGAGGCCGAGCCATCGAGACATGTAAAATAAGTTTAGGAACATAGTCTTGAACAGATATACACCGTGGGGACCCTGGGAAACACTCTTACTTTGGGAGAGAAACAAATCCCTGAATCTATGGATGAGGTCGTCGACATACAATCCATCGCCTACAACCGAAAGAGGAAAGCCATCATGAAGAGAACCACTAAGAAGAGGAGGCTTACTTTGGACAGTTCCATCCTCATCACCACAGAGGAGAAATTGATCAGCACGGAGCATGCCAAGATGTCCGAGCTTATCGGCGTAGGGATGGAAATCACAGATGCCACCCTGGATAGAGTGAGGAAAGATGAAGAGGAGCTGGCCACTGCACTAAAAGAGTTGGAGCATCTGCGCCATTTGGCGAAATACTATCAGGACTCCACGCAAGCTACAATATTTTTTGGGCTAAATATATGCACTATTAATTCCCATATTTAATTATCAACTGGGGCTCGTAAGCTTCGAGGTGCAGATGTAGGAAACTCAAGATCAGAGCCTAGTCTAGCCTAATCTAAAGTCGACAAAACAATCTTCAAACCCACACTGCAGGAAATTGACACTAAGGATTCATCACTGGGACGTAGGAATAACTTAGTGTTATAAAGGCTGAGATCACAGTCTTTCAGGAACTTGGGGTGATGTTCGTGCGATCAATCGTGAGTAGCTTACTAAAGTCTTATGTCCTTCAATGATTATTTCCTATAGTGGATCCACACTTCAATGCAATAAAATAAACAAACAAACGTAAATGAAATTCACGATATAAACTAACACCTTAGGAAGAATTCCAATGCGGGAAGGCCATATCTCACAAGTTAGACCTCTAATATGTCCATTGGTGATTGAAACTACGTGAAATTAAAGTGCAAGTAATCCAAAGGTATGGGATATAAAAACTAAGTGCGGGAAACTCAAAATCATCAAACTCAATCAACACCTAAGATTCACTTAGACTTAAAACCACCCTTTTAAATGTATACACCAATTATAAAGAAATAATGAGTGAATCAAATGCACAAGAGTAATGGATATTTAATATAATGGGCATTTATAAGAAATGAATGAGAATACAAGCTTACTAATTTTTTTCTCTGAAAGACTTGCATACAAAGAACAATACCTTTTGAATCTAACTAAGTTTTAGGCAGAAAATTATGAATAAAGAGTGATACTTGTTTATTTCCTACATTCAAAAGATTGTGTATATGATAAGGTCTTACTGAATTAATCAATCTCTGAAGCAATAAACAATAGAAAAACGGAAATGAGGTGGAATGGAGATATGATTATGTAATGGAATAGATCTAATGCATGATGGGTATATGCATATGACAGAATGGATTAGATTTGAAACAAAGGGAGAATGTGTGGACATAATTCATGGGTGTGGTAGAGTGTTTGTGGGAAGAATTGCAAGTGGAATATGAAGAGTTGGAGGGCGAACAATACCTTCTACAATTGATCTTTCTGTATGAACTGAATCTAGATGAGTAGAACAACTGTAAAAGATATGTGTTTGTTAATGAAAATAGGTGGAAATGAATATGAAAGTTGATCATATAAATATGATCTTAAGGGGTATTATTCCAATCGATTTCCGAAGAAAAGACAAGATGCATATATGGGAAGAAGGTTTGGAAATGAATTGGAATGCAATGAGAATGGATTGCACAAAACAAGGTATTGAGAGCAATTAATGCAAATAACATATATCTACGGGATTGGTGCAAACAAATGAAGGGTAAAATGAAATCTGAGTTTTAATTACCAAAACTAATGTAAATGACAAAATTGAAATGCATCTAAATTGAATCCAATCAATAATCAAAACAAAAATTGAATTGCATGTAGACAAACAACACAATACTAATCTAAAAATCAAATACAGCATGGCAACACTTACCCTCACTGAGGGGCCCTTCCCAGGAGGTCAGTGCTGCTAAGAAGGACTTAGATCAAGCTAGAAGGATGCTCAATGTGGCAACAACAATCAATTCTTCATTGAGATCAAAAACTCTGTTTTTACATGGCTAACAACTCCTTAAGGCTTTCTCACAAGAAAAAATCTTTCATTTACAAAATCTTCATGAAACTAAATGGCTCATTCTCAAAAACTTATGAGGCTTCTTTATACATGAAAAATCAATGAGGAGTGTATGGGACCGAATCCCAATGCTCATATTTCAAATTTACAATTTTAGATAAAATCCTAAAAAATCTGGGTTTTATTGCAATTTGGGCAGATTCGAGTTAGGGCTCCACCCATATCTTCCAAACCAATTCTAATTTTGAAAAAATGTTCGCATTTTACTCAATTTTCCATATTTTAAACAAAACCCATATCTTCGAATTTCTAAATCTTATACCATATGCACGAAAATCGAGGTACAAGTTGGCAGTTTGAGATTTTTGCTAATTTCTGCAGAATCATTCCCCGTGAGATGGAGGTCCACACGTGCGAGCTGGGTGAATTCTGCCTCACGTTTTCGCATGTAAATGTCCCTCTGGACAAAACCCATGTCCCCTATTTTCCTTTAGAAACTTTCCAAAATTTCGAATTATTTCTAGTACTAGATTGTTGTTGATGCTGGTACCGAATGACCTCGAGCATTCTAGTACTAGATGGTTTCTAGAACATTCTAGTACTGGATGTGTTGAATTGTGAGTACCGGATGATATGGAGTGTGAGTACCAGATGACATGGAGTGTGGGTACCAGATGACATGGAGTGTGAGTACCAGATGACTTGTAGAACCTTTTAGTACCGAATGACTTGGAGTACCGGATGAGCGTAGTATTGGTACTAGACGAACTGAGTACTGAATGACATGGAGTATGGGTACTTGATGACAAGGAGTGTGGGTAACAGATGACTGTGCCGGTACCGATTGACTGTAGAACCTTCTGGTACCAGATGACTTGGAGTACCGGACGAGCGCAGTATTGGTACCAGACCAGTTGATTACTTGTTGACATAGAGTGTGGGTACCAGATGAAATGGAGTATGGGTACCATATGACATGGAGTATAGGTACCATATGACTATGCAGGTACCGATTGATTGTATAACCTTCTGGTACCGGATGACTTTGAGTACTGGATGAGCGCAATATTGGTACCGGACAAGCTGAGTACTTGATGACATGGAGTGTGGGTACCAGATGACATGGAGTATGGGTACCAGATGACTGTGCATGTACTGGTTGACTGTGGAACCTTCTGGTACCGGATGACTTGGAGTACTGGATGAGCGCAGTATTGGTTCCTGATGAGCTGAGTACTTGATGACATGAGTGTGGGTACCAGATGACATGGAGTATGGGTACCATATGACATGGAGTATGGGTACCAGATGACTGTGCAGGTACCGATTAACTATAGAACCTTATGGTACCGGATGAATTGGAGTACCAGATGACTTGCAATGCGGGTACCGGAACAAGAACAATACAGGTATCGGAACATGGACAATGCATATACCAGAACCTGAACAATACAAAACATGTTGCTTGGACATAGAAACATAGGATTAAACCATCATCGACAAAACTATTGTATAATCATCCTTTTAATCACTAAAAATATGGAAAATTATGTATTAACCACATAGGATGAATAACAAGATATAATGGAGGTTTATGGTGTAATTAGCGATATATTATTGATGAAATGCAGGGAGAAGGTGTAATGATGAGTGTATTTGTATGGCATAAAATATGACAAAACTGGAGCTCAACATTATTATTGAGAAGCGGATTTCAAGATACCTACAACAAATTCATGAGTGAGCGGCACCTTTTCACTGCAGGGATAACCGATTTCCAGGAAGACACCCTTATGGCGCTGGAAATGTGCAAAGACATGTAAAGATGGTATGAGAAGGCCCACCAAGTAGTTGAGAGAATTAATTACATCACCGTGGTTCAAAAGGGTCGAGACCCCAAAGAGCACGACATTCAGGTGCTAAGGGACAGCAACATCGACCGTATAAGGAAGTCGATTGAATACAGGGTGAAGATGGCCCAATAACCTCAATGGGATATCCAAGAGAAATGGGTCGATTACGAAAGGAGCTGGACCAAGATCAATCGGGCGATGAGAGACAATGGTCTCCCAGAATTCAACGCACCCGAGGACTTTGTCGACTTGCATGACATAGTCAAACTACACACAAAAAAAGACTCATCGTGGAGTGCTGAGATAGAAAAGGTGGAGAACATGGCGCCAGGTCAAGTACAATAATTCATGGAGCACTCGATCAAGGCTTGGACAATGTTACAACAATTAAGTGTTAAAGTAGTCAAGTATTGGGCACAAGCAATGGAGATAAAGGAGATCCTTTCAGCCCCGATGGACCAACACATATTCCCATATGCCAACACATGTGAGGAAATCTCCGTCAAATGGTTAGAGTATGAGATGGTTCATCCACTCAAGTGAAACCATTTGATGACTCTTAGAAGACTGAGAGTTGAAAATGCCATGTGGCGATGTTTTGTTTTACTTAGCTTGTACTTTTGATAGTTATTTTTAGTTAATAATTTGTTATAAATAAGAGGATCAACCTGTTAGAAGAGGTCGATGGTTTTGGAAAAGACCCTCATTTTTGGAATTGTAAAGAACTATTTCTAAACTACCTCAATTGAAAAGTCTTGTTTAGGACCGAATATAAACTTATGTTTTCATCAAAAGCGTGTGTGATTGGATCTGAGGAATTACTTTCGACTTTGTCTCATGAATGGATGTTGTAACGAGTAAGGGTTTTTGAATCTGTTGATGAGTTATCTGATTCAATATTTTTATAATTCTTGTCTCTAATGATGTAAAACAAATCGTTGTGTTAATGTGTGATTAGTGATTAGAGCTAAGGAAACTATTTTTCTTGCCATCATTTTATTGCATGTATGTTCTCTTCCGATAATTGTATCTCAGTCAATAATTGAAATACCATCAAGTTGATGTATTAGAACTAGGCTTGTCATAAGTGTAAGAATCATTGTCTGCATGCTTGAGCACGAGGGTTATCCTGAGCTCAGCCTTATTAAGTAATTAAGTTTTTCCCACTTTGTTATCTAGCTAGTTTATATCAACACCTATATTTTATCAGACCCACCTAGAAGAGAAAATACAAAAAAGAGAACGCCTGAACTGAAGGAGTATTTTTTTGCGAGAAGATATCCTGTAAATCACTAAGTAAATCACATCGATTAATTGGCTAGATCGCAAGATCTAGAGAACCATTCCACTATCAAACGTTGTAGAGTCTAATTGGGCCTCGGTGGTGGGTTTGGTTCCTACTATTGAGTATAAGGGATTTAGGACCCCTCAACAAAATTGGGAATTGGTGCTAGAAGGAGGGCCTGGATGAATGAATGGATAACAATATTCCTGGTATAATATTTCATACAACCTACAGATTCAAAACAACCCACATGCATGGGTAGTGATTCTCAAGACAACCCACACACACTGAGTACTCCTAAAACACGTAACTCACCCTAGAAAGAAGAGGAAAATGTATTCCCTGAAATACCTTATGCTCTTCCCCACGAGGAGTTGAACTAGTTCAAAAGAAGCACAAGAGATTACGCCCGAAAAATTGGAGCACTACCCTTAGCTCCGTTACTTCCTTGTAGAAAACAAGTAAGCAGACCAATGGTCAACACCCCCGACTAGGTTTGGTTTCACACAATAGAAGACCTGATAGATTTCGCTCTCACCGAAATCAAACATCCCCTTAATCTAATCCCTGAAACACTAGTCGGTAACTGCTCTGAGCCTGATGATTTTTTTGACGAGGAAGGGTTTAACTCATAACACTCAGTTTCAAAGTTGGATGACATGGAAGATAACAATGAGCATAATGAAGAAAGGGGAAACCCACCTCATAATAATCAACCGTGGTTGGCCAGAGATGCTCTGGCAATCCCCAGATGAGTACATAACCTTCCCTGACATCCAAAAAAGTTACTCCCTAAATTCGACCCTGAAACCTCAAGATTTCCTGAAGACCATATCAAAAAATTCATACTAGCTATTAGACTGATGAATGTCCAACATGAAGACGTAGTATGCATGCTTTTCCCCTATAATTTTGAGAATTCGGCCTTCACGTGGTATTTTAACTTTCCTGTAGGGTCCATAACTAGTTGGATGAAGTTTCAAAAGGATTTTTTAGATAAATTTGCAGAAGAAACCACTACATGAGCTTTGATGGATGAGTTATTTGCCGCCACCATGAGTTCAAAGGAGAAGGTTAAAGACTTAAATCAATGATTCACCACTATCTTGAAAAAATTTCAACCCGAAGCTAAACCCACTTAGGAGTTGCAAATTGAAGTATACGCTAATGCTCTACCAGCTTCCATTTCCATGTTTGTGGAGAGGGCTGCCAAAACAACCTTAGTTGAGAATTTTGAGGAATTTAAAACAATAGAATTCCAAATGAAGGGATGTAAAGAAGGCCAAGTCTCATTAGTTAAGAAGGAAGTTCAACCTCCACCCAGGAGAGGACTCTTGTTGACCAGACCCCCAGGGAAACAAACATAACAAGGTCTCGAAAAAGGAAGTGGAGATATAGAAGACCTACAACGAATGGTAAAGAAGTTGTCAAACAAAATCATAAACATGAAAATAAGTGCAGGGGAAGGAAACCAAGTCCAGAGGCCCTATAAACTCTTTTTTAAAATAAATCCATCGTTCAAAGCAATTGAACCTCCCCTAGCCAACTTAAACATTGATCTGAGAAACGTAGCATCCAACTCTTTCTATACCTATCACCAAGAGAAACATTCTGAAAGAGACTGCCCACAATGGGTGCATGCCATGAATTTGATGGCCAACTGGTTTCTAGACGAGGTTTCCCTTACTAAACAATCAAGCGGCTTAGCTATGAATATTGTTGATTAGGCAGAAGTTGATCCACCAAAAGAAACAACCATGCTGATATGGGACCCTGACCTACAAATTCCCTCCGATGATCTATTTGAGGTTCAAGAACCACCCGATGAGGTCTTGGTTGTGCAAATACGAAGTAGGGGTCAGCCTGTCTCAAATGACCTTACTACTGTCCAAAATTCGAGAGGAAAACCAGCGTCCGATCACCCTTAAGCACCTTTTGTCTCCCGAAGAAATCCTATAAACATCGATACACGAGAATCGCCCAAGCTAGACTACAACATAGTAGAAGATTTAAAAAAATTGAAGGCAAATATATCGGTCAAGCTTTGAAGTTAGTAGAAAATCCTACAACAAGCACTGACCAAGGAGAAAATCTAGCCCTCTCAGATCTAGGAAATAAACTAGTTGTAAACGCTTGCTCTGAAGATAAAAAAGGAAATCCTTTTGTCCCACCGTTCCCCTTGACATTTGAAGTCTTCAACATAAACCTCTATAATTGTTCGGTTGACTCATGGGCATCCTCTAATGTTATGCCATTATCTATATGAAATAAATTAAACACAATCCCTCTCAAAAGTGATAAACATGTGATACAACTAGACATAACCCAGGTGAAAGTTATGGGAGAACTCAAGGATGTCATGATCAAGAAGGCGACACACCCAAAAAAAATTTAAGTGATTGACATCATTGTAGTAGATATCCCATAAGCCTATGGATTGCTACTTAGTCGAGATTGGTCTGAGAAGTTAAATAGATACTTTAGTACAAAATGGGCTCACCTTTGGTTTCCATTAAAGGGACACACGAATATGATTAGGATCGATAGGAAAAGATATCTAAAACATACTGTCATCGACCTAGAAACCCTCAATGAACCCTCTTCGACAGATTTCCCCGTGCTAGGAAATTATTCCTGTGACTCCGATTTCGGGAATTTCTTCCCCCTCTCATCTGATGTCCCTCTTACTCAAAACTCCGAAATGACTTTTCAAGAAAATTCTTTGATGGTGGCAGAGGAAACCCTCTTCTGACAGGAACCTCTGTTAAAAACCACAGAGAAAATAGGGGGAAAGGAGGAAAGTGGTAGGCAAAAAGAAACTGATGGTGTTCACTCACAAGTTTGGACCTTGTACTTTGATGGGTCTAAGTCACAAGAAGGATTAGGAGCGGGGTGTATCCTTATTGATCCCAAAGGTAAGCAAAATTTCATGTTCTGCAGACTAGAATTTGAGTGCACAAACAACACCGCCGAGTATGAAGCTCTTGTACAAGGGTTAAAGAAAGCCATAGACTTGAATGCTAAAGAACTAAAGGTTTTCAGAGACTCTGAAATCATCATTAGACAAGTAAGGAACACTATACATTGCAACTCTCCCCACCTGAGAAATTATCATCAGGAAGTTTATAGACTAATAGAACATTTTGAAGACTTCAACATTACAACGATCCTCATAACAAAGAACACTCTTGTTGATTCTCTGGCCATTGCTGCCTCAAGGATATCCCCTTTAGAAGACTATAAAGCCTCCTGGTTCACTGTGGAGCTACTCTACAAACCGTCGGTGCCCAACAATATCTCTAATTGGAAGGTCTTTGAGGGAGATGAACAGATCATAAACTTCTTAACCAATCAGGAAAATTTTAAATATCTAGCTGTCGACGATGAAATATTTCAGGAACAAATAGTAGAAATTGATCCCCATGCACAAAGAGCTGAAACAGATCAATCGACTGACAAACCAAGGTTTCACACGATACCGAAAGGGGTAGCTAATTTAGAAAACCTTTTTGAATTAAGGGAAAGATTCAAAGGGTCAACGGACACAAAGATAGGGAGTTCATGTCCCTTGTACGAGACTATAAATCTAGGAACCCTGGAAAACCCTAAGAATATAAATCTCGGTAAGACAATATCTAAAGAAGAAAGGAAGGCCTATCTCAAAATTTTTAGAGAATATCAAGATGTTTTTGCATGGTCCTATCGAGATCTGAACACTTATGATACTCGTATCATTCAACACACAATCCCATTAAAACCTGAAGTAAAAACCTTCCAACAAAAGCTCTGAAAATACCACCCATCGCTGGATCCTCTCATGTGTTAGGAGTTGAAGAAGTTACTAGATGCTAAAATTGTCTTCCAAGTCAGACATTCTGCATGGGTAGAAAATTTGGTCCCCGTCAAGAAAAAGTCTGGGGAGATCTGCCCATGTGTAGATTTCAGAAACCTAAACAGAGCATCAGAAAAGGACAACTACCCAGTCCCACCGATGGAGCATCTCTTGCAGACCATGTCTGGTTCTGAGATTTCCTCCCTATTGGATGGTTTTTCAAGTTATAACCAAGTTCTAGTTTTAGAGAAAGACCATTTGAAAACTACCTTCCGAACCAAGTGGGGAACCTTTTCTTATAAACACATGCCCTTTGGGTTAATCAATGTAGGGGCAACCTTCCAAAGGGCCATAGACGTAGTGTTTCAGGGACTAATCAACAAATGTGTAGTAGTTTGTTTGGACGATGTTAGCAACATTTCTTTTCTTGGGCTTGAGAGCATCCAGGTCTACAGGTTGAACGAAGAATGCCCAAGCGTAGCACGTAAAGCCCCATTTCAGGCTAAAAATCAAGTGAGTGGGCGAAATTACGTTGTCAATGGCCCAGATTCATCTATAAAAGCAGATCGACGGACAACGGGAAATCGCAGTTAGCGGAGTTGCGTCGGGATTAGCGCAATAGGTAGCATCTATATTGCATGAAAGAAAGGATATCAGTCGTCCATCCAAAGGATGCGTGGTGCGAGATCTAGTCACGTCGGCATTTCGGCATTCGAGAGTTCGAAGGGTGAGGGTTTCACGTCGTTCTACATCTCGAAACCCCGAACCCCGAAACACCGATAAGCACATTTGAAGCTAAGAATATGGTCCTAGCACCCGGTCACGTCAAGCGAGCCTGATAATGGAGGCAACCCTCTTCTAACATCAAATGCCATCTCGATCGTTCCTCTGGAGGACACACGATGCAATAGTTGAGCCACGAGTGGGGCCCTTCGGGATTTTCATGTTGAAAGAGCCGAGGTCATCTCAACCATTCATCCATCAGCAAGGCTTGGGAAAATTTAATTTAAAGAAGGCACAGATCTGGACGGTCGTGATCCAGGCACTCAAATTCACGGACAAGGTTCCATTCTGCACCCCCTCCATC
>JZKD02S0615968.1:181569-204988 GCA_000966675.3 Picea glauca
ATGAGAATTTTTGTCCATAGTCTCCAAGGAGAGGCTAGAAAATGGTTTAAGGCCCTGCCCCCTGGATCTATTGATGGGATCGAAGCTTTGGATAACGCCTTTTTGAGACAGTGGGAAGATAAAAGAGACTTCATGTATTACATGAGAGTCCGTCTCTGACTTCTTGAAGAGATTTAATGAAATGTATAATCAAATCCCTACTGAGATAAAGCCCTCAGAAGCCTCAGCTAAGATCACTTATGCCAACGCTTTTGATGCTGATTTCTTCCTACTTTTGAGGAAGAGAAGAGCCACTACTCTGGCCCACATGCACGATGCAGCCGTGGAGGTAGAATCTAAGGAGAGTCTGTCTCTGAATTCTCTAAGAGATTTAATAAAATGTATAATAAAATCCCTACTGAGATAAAGCCCTCAGAAGCCTCAGCTAAGATCACTTACGCCAGCGCTTTTGATCCTGATTTCTACCTACTGCTGAGGGAGAGAAGAGCCACTACTCTGGCCCACATGCAGGATGCAACCATGGAGGTAGAATCTAACATATTGGCTATTGATCGACTCAGAAACAATGTTGATAAGAACATGCCCAGGAAAAGGCCTGAAGCCTCCTCATCCAGTCCCTCTCCCCTGCCCCTTCAGACAGATGAGACAACTAGAGTACTAAAATCACTTTCTGCCAGAATGGAAATATGGGAGTTAGAAGGGAAGCCCGTGTACAGAAATCCCCAGAATGCTAATGGTAGAGGTTTCAGGAGACCTAATAACAATGGACCACATGCCTTCCCAAGGGAACCAAAGGGGAAAGACAGGGAAGATCAAAGTATCCAAACCCCTCTCCAAAATAACCTAGTTACTCATGAGGGAGGGGAGGAGATAGACGAGTTTGAACCCGAAATTCACTGTGTTGAAGAAGCTCCTCCTTTTCCCCATTTGACTTAGTCTACATATGAAGAATCCCTTATGACCATTCAAATTCATGAGTTAGGTAAAGGAGAAAATGCCGGTCACACCTCTAACATATACAATCTTAGGTCAAGAAAGAAAGAAGGAGACTTTGACAGCCAAGACCAACCCCTCATAGCAGAAAGGCCTACTAAATTTGCAACAACCACTACTAAAGAAAAGAAAACTCAGAATGCTTCGTCGACAGTCAAAGAACCTGTCTCTGAGGTAAGGGAAGCTCCTAAGCCTATTTCCTCCTTTAATTTTGAGCATGAAATTCAAAAGATCAAAATTCCCGTCCCCCTCTCTGAGCTAGTTAAAAATGAAGACTTCAAAAGGTCCCTCTCCAAGCTGCTACAATCTGAGTCCCCCCAGCCTCCCTCTGACTCAGTGAACCTTCAAGATGAGAAACCAACAGTCATCCTAGGTCCCATGGTAGAAGACAAATATGATCCATCCCCTCCCTTCTACACCTCCCTGAACATACATGATAAAGTGTTGCATAAT
This sequence comes from Picea glauca, assembly GCA_000966675.3. NCBI lineage: Eukaryota > Viridiplantae > Streptophyta > Pinopsida > Pinales > Pinaceae > Picea > Picea glauca. The sequence goes on from JZKD02S0615968.1 coordinate 183,016, forward strand.
TTCCTCATGGATTCAGGAGCTTCCCACAACCTTATGCCAAAAATTGTCATGGAAGAGCTGGGATTGGAAATGACAAAGGTCTATCATGATTTGTACTCTTTTGATTCAAGGAGAGTGTAGTGTCTGGGAGTCATCAAATAACTGGTGGTTTCTTTGTTTCAACTTCCCATGAAGAGTGTGGTCATGGATATTGTGGTAGCTGACGTTCCCCCCAAGTTTGGCATGCTTTTGTCAAGGTCTTGGATTAAAAGACTTGGAGGAACGTTACAGATGGATCTCACATATGCCACCATTCCAGTCTTTGGAGGGGAACACAAGAGGTTGTACAGAGAAGCCCAACTATCCTATATTGTCAGTGATGAAGCAAACCCCACTAATCACCCCATCTTTGCACTTGACACTGATTTAGGGTCTAGTTTGTTACAGATCACTGGAACTCCTGAGGTCCCTTTACAGATTAGAGTGCAGCCCATTATTAATCAGCAGATACCTCCTCCAACCACCTTTGTTTGGAAGATGTTCTTTGACGGAGCTTCCTCCAGTATAGGCGCAGGCGCTGGAGTGATTTTCATATCACACTGTCAAGAGACCATATCCCTGTCATACAAGCTGGAATTTGAAACTACCAACAATGTGGCGGAATATGAAGCTCTTTTTCTGGGTATGAGGGATGCAAAATAAATGGGAATTAAAGAGATGGTAGTGTTCGAAGATGCGGAATTGATAATCCAACAGGTCAGGAATGTTTATCGGGCCAAGCATCCTCTGCTCAGGAGTTACAGAAACGAGGTATGGGACCTGATTGATAATTTCTTCTCAACTTTCAACATTACTTTTGTCCCAAGGGAAGAGAATACCTCGGCCGACTCCTTAGCGGTCTTGGCTAGTCTATTCAGGATCCCTCTGCTGCCGAAGATCCATGGTGAGGTCGAAATAAGATACAAGCCATCCATCCCGGACAGTGTAAAGCATTGGGAGGTATTCGAGGATGATCTTGAAATAAAAAATTTTCTTCAGTCCGTCGATGAGTTTTCTGCATTGCACATTGATCAGGATCCTGATCCTAAAGGTGACCCTCCCTCTGAGGTATTCTTGAATAAAATTGTTAATCACCAGATTATTCAGTTGCCTAGCAATCACATTCCAAGGGGACTAGTCCCTTTAGAAAGACTGTTCGACAAGAATGATGTGGCAGTAAAGGGTGGTGTTTCAAATAAAGATGCTGATACAGAAGAATGCAACATTGGCACACAGGAGGAGCCTAAGTTTGTCAAATTATCAAGCAACCTTACCAATGAACAAAGGGTGGAATATACTGAGTTATTAAAGGAATTCGTTGATGTGTTTGCATGGGCCTATGAAGACCTCAAGACTTATGACACATCTGTCATTGAGCACAAGATCCCACTGAAAGAAGAGGCTAAGCCATTCAGGCAGAAGCTGAGATAGATAAATCCCATGTTGCTACCTGTCATGGAGAAAGAAGTGAAGAAATTTCTAGATGCCCAAATCATCATCCCCTTGAGATATTCCGAATGGGTGGCCAATTTGGTCCCAGTAAGGAAGAAAAGTGGATAAATCAGACTCTGTGTTGATTTCAGGAACCTGAACAGGAGCTCAAGGAAAGACAATTATCCCCTGCCCAACATGGAGCAAATACTGCAGAGGGTAACTGGTGCATCTAGGATATCCATGATTGATGGTTTTTCTGGCTATAATCAGATACCAGTCATACCTGAGGACAGAGAAAAAATGACCTTCACCACTCCTTGGGGCACATTCATGTATGCCAAAATGACTTTTGGATTGATGAATGCAGGGGCAACGTTTTAGCGAGCCATGGACATAGCCTTCATCGGGGAGAAAGATAAGTTTGTGGTGATCTATCTGGATGACATAACAGTCTTCTCCAGGTCTGACAGAGAGCACTGCTGTCATCTGAGAAAGGTTTTTTTTGAAGTGTCGGAGGTTTGGTCTATCCTTAAACCCCAGGAAATATCTGTTTGCTATGAAGGAGGGGAATCTATTAGGCCATATAGTGTCAACAGAGGGAGTGAGGATTGATCCTAGCAGGGTAGAGGCAATTCAAACCCTGTCACTTCCTAGATCCAAGAAGGAAGTTCAGGCTTTTTTGGGGAAGATTAATTTCTTGAGGAGATTCGTCTCAAATTTTGCTGAGTTGGTGAAACACATCACAACCATGCTCAGGAAGGGAAATGAAGTGAAATGGACCACTGAACCCAGGGAATCTTTTATCCAAATAAAAAGGGCATTGACTGAGGCACCTGTGCTGATTAGTCCTGACTATTCCAAAGAGTTCCTAATTTTCTCTTTTGCTTCTTTTGATACAGTAGCAGCGGTCTTGTTGCAGAAAAATGAGGAAGGGTGAGAACAACCCATTGCCTTCTTCATTAAGGCATTAAGAGATGCAGAGATCAGGTATGAAATCATGGAAAAATAGGCCTATGCCTTAGTGAAATCTCTCAAAGCTTTCAGAGTCTATGTCCTGCACTCAAAAGTGACCGCATACGTTCCTTCAGCCTCTGTGAAGGACATCCTTGTACAACCCGACATAGATGGGAGAAGAGGTAAGTGGATTGCCAAGATCCTAGAGTTTGATCTGGAGATTAAGCCCACCAAGTTGATAAAGGGGCAGGTTTTAGCCAAGCTGCTGGCTAAATCCAATTGCAAAGCCTTGGGGATTAGCTTCATCAACGCCTGTTCAGAAAATCTACAAGCTGAGTCATCCAATAAGAATTCTCAGGGTGCCTTATCACTAACAACATGCACTTGGTACAAGGATATCTTGTACTTTTTGCAAGAATTGAAGCCTCCTGATGGAATGGGAAAAAGAAAGGCGAGAGCTTTAAAGCTCAAGGTGGTCAGATATTGCCTCATTGACCAAGCCTTGTACTGGAAATACCCTCTAGGGGTATTTTTAAGATGCTTGGACCCGCAAGAAGCCCAAAAGGTTATGTTTGATTTCCATAATGGCCTTTGCGGGGGGCATCATTTCTTGAAGACCACAGCTCATAAGATCCTCAGGGATGGATATTACTGGCCTACTTTATTCGCTGATGTCTGCAGAGAAATCAAAGCTTGCATCAAATGCCAAAAGTTCTCAGGAAAACAACAGCTCAAATCGCTGCCATTAAAGCCTATAGTAGCTTCAACACCTTTTCAGCAGTGGGGGTTGGACTTCATTGGAGAAATTCATCCTCCCTCAAGTGGTCAACACAGATGGATCCTGACTGTGACAGACTATTTCACCAAGTGGATAGAAGCTACCCCTACCAGGAGTACTTCTCACAAAGTAATTATCAGCTTCCTGGAGGATATCATAGCCAGATTTGGCTGTCCTTGCAAAATCATCACCGACAATGTCTCCTCTTTCAGGTCTGAGCCTCTGGTCAAGTTCTATGAATAGTTTGAGATTTCGCTAATCCACTCTACTCCCTATTATCCTCAAGGAAATGGACTGGCGGAGTCTTCCAATAAAAGTCTGATCAAGCTCATTAAAAGCTTATTAGAAGACAATAAAAGGGCCTGGGATTCAAAGCTCAAATTTTCTCTATGGGTCGACTGGGTGACAACAAATAAGTCCCTGGGCATCTCACCTTTCCAACTTGTTTATGGAACAGAGGCTGTTTTCCCTACTCAACTCGCTTTATCTGTGGCGAAATTCCTCCAAGACCTTGAAGGAGAGCCTGATCATATGGTCAGAAGGATTAATCAAATGGTGGAAGTACAATAGATCAGGGAACAGGTCATGAACAGGGCCTACCATCATCAACAGAAGATCAAGCAAACCTTTGACAGGAAGAGCAGAAAGAAAGATTTCAAGCTGAGTGATCTGGTGCTCAAATGGGATGCACCCAGGCAGGATAGGGGCAAACACAGTAAGTTTGATGCCCTCTGATTTGGGCCTTTCAAGATCTCTGAGGTATTTTCAAACAACACTTACAGGTTGCAGGATTTGGAAGGCGAAGAAGTTTTTGATGGCCCAGTAAAAGGGCATTTCTTAAAAAAATGTTTTTTGTAAGCCGTAGGCGGCTTCTTTTGTTTTGTAAATATTGTTTTCTGTTTTTGGCTTAATAAATGACTCCATAGCCCAACAGTAAGGCACTGGATCTGCAAAAAGAGTCCTTAGAGCATCACAGGGACGACTCTATCCCCCATGGAGCCTAATGTTAGCGACATTTCTTGTCTTGGGCTTGAGAGCATCCAGGTCTGCAGGTTGCATGAAGAACTCCCAAGCGTAGCACGTAAAGCCCCATTTCAGGCTAAAAATCAAGTGAGCAGGCGAAATTACGTTGTCAATGGCCCGGATTCATCTATAAAAGCAGATCGACGGACATCGGGAAATCGCAATTAGCGGAGTTGCGCCGGGATTAGCGTGATAGGTAGCGTCTATATTGCATGCAAGAAAGGATATCAGTCGTCCATCCAAAGGACGCGTGGCGCGAGATATAGTCACGTCAACATTTCGGCATTCGGGAGTTCGAAGGGTGAGGGTTTCACGTCGTTCTACATCTCGAAACCTCGAACCCCGAAACGTCGATAAGTGCCTTTGAAGCTAAGCCTATGGTCCTAGCACCCGGTCACGTCAAGCGAGCCTGATAATGGAGGCAGTCCTCTTCTAACATCAAATGCCATCTCGACCGTTCCTCTGGAGGACACACGGCACAATAGTTGAGCCACGAGTGGGGCCCTTCGGGGTTTTCATGTTGAAAGCGCCAAGGTCATCTCATCCATTCATCCATCAGCAAGGCTCGGGAAAATTTAATTTAAAGAGGGCGCAGATCTGGACGGTCATGATCCAGGCATTCAAATTCACGGACAAGGTTCCATTCCACACCCCTCTGTCATTTTGGCTTTAACGAGAGGGGGGGTCCAGAATCGGAGATAATGTATGCGCGCATCTGGACGACCCAAGTCTCGGCGCTTAGATCTATGGTCTGTATTGGATTCCAGACCCCCCCATCGGTTCTGCCTTTAATGGAGGGGGGGGGGTCTGGAATGGAATTTCACTCTAGTGGCCCCCCTATCTGTACGTGGCATGAATATACTGGTCCCAAGTCCTCATCGCCTGCCATGTGTCCCTTTCTCCCAGTCACCTCTACCTCAGAACCTCCCTCCATTCGCTATCTCCTGTCTCCGTATCACTTCCACGAAAGCACCCCTTTTCCCCCTACCTCACCTTCACCATACTAGAACCTACAACATCCTCGTCAAGCATGCCACATCTTCCACCTCTCATCCTGTGAATCGTTCTGTTGGTCCAGGTGGCCCCTAAAAAAGACCTCCACATCCCCAAAAGGCAGAGTTGACCAGAACCGTTCCTGATCCCAAGAGGGCAGTTATTGCAGTTGTTGGAGGTGAATAGAAATCTTCTCTGCCATAAAGGGAAAGTTTGGCGATGAATTAAAAGCATGTCGGTTCACCCACAGGACGGTCAGGAGTTCAATTGCGTCTGCCATAGGTGCACGATCTGCCATAGTTTGCATGTGCAGATTGTCAGTGGGCATGCAGACGCAATATTTTTAATGTAGTGTCTTGGTTTCACTTTTGGTTTCTCTTTGAGTATATGTAGGCAATTTTTCCATTTTTGTAAGACATCGATGGTTGAGCAAGGCTCTCGGTTGTAAAACTTTAATGAAGCACTGTTATTTTGGTTATGCATGGACTCTTGAGACTTCTTGCTTTATGAATGTTAGTTTCTTTCACGTCTTTGTTTACACTGTGTTAGAGCAGCTCAGAATTGGAGAATCCAGTTGAGTTGTAACTGTTATAGGATGATGTAGATTGGATCACTGTAACAGTTGCATTGTTTCTAATCGGTCCTTGTGATTTTCTTAGCACTGAACGACTTGGAATTAGAGAATCCAGTCGAGTCTCCCTTTCAGTTTCTTGAAACCCTGAACCAAGAGGATCTTGCATTCAGAGTCTTTCTTCTGCAAACTGCTGAAAATCCTGTTGCTCAAGGTAGTTTGCTCACTCTTCTTACTAAGTTTTCCACCTGCTCATCTTTTAATCAACTCACTGACTGAAGTTAGATTAAGACCTCCTTTTTTCCTTACATACCAGACCCGGTCCCCGAGTTGGAGAGATATCTCCCTGAGTCTCTACCCATTTGATCACCCATTAAAACTATCGTGACATAAAAACTGATGGGCGTTGGGCTCTGCTCCTGCAAGCAATCCAGGAGTGACTCCTGACGCTAACATATGACGTAACTGTGTATTCAAATAATATAGAAGATCACATCCGACACCTAACCCAGATTTTAGAGAGGTGTAGGAAATACGATATATCTTTAAACCCTAAGGAAAATATCTTTGGTGTCGAGGAAGGGAAGCTACTAGGTCATATTATATCTCAAGCAGGAATTCACATAGACCCAAAATGAATTAGGGCAATAGCTCAACTTTCCATTAACCCACAACAAAAAGGCTATGTAATCCTTCTTTGGGAAAATCAATTTTGTGAGAAAGTTCACCCCTGATTTCGCTGAAACTATCAAACCCTTACAAAAAATGATCCACAAAGATGTTGAATTTAAGTGGGATGATGAACCAAAAAGTTCTTTCAACAATATTAAGACTACAATTTCTCAAGCTCTAGTGTTGCGAAGTCCCAACTTTAGCAAGGATTTTTTCCTCTATACTTTTGCCTCCAACCAATCATTAACTGCAGTATTGACTCAGAAGGATGATGACAACAATGAGGCCCCAATCTCATTCATGAGCACTAATCTCCAAGGGGACGAACTAAATTACCCTATATACAATCATGCTTATGTGGCATACAAGGCAGTGAAACACTTCAGATCTTACATCCTAAAGAACCACACCAACGTCATCATGCCTCACCCTGCAATCCAATCCCTATTCACTCAACATGAGATGGGGGGAAGAAGAGGAAAGTGGATGGAAGTGGTCCAAGAATTTGATCTAGATATAAAACCTGCTAAACTAGTTAAGGGACAAGGATTATGTAAACTAGAAGCTGAAGCCCAAGACCAAGTAAATGAAGACCCCAGATGGGAGAATGAATTGGCATTATTGTGTGGTGAAGCTTCATATGTCTCCCTAGGACATGAGTCTTGGTATGAGAAACTAACTTATCTCCTGCATCATGGGACTTTCCCAGAAAACCTAAACCCTAGGGAAAGGAGAGCTCTCAGGTTAAAATCATCATAATACCGCCTCATAAATTCGGTGCTCTTCCGCGTTAATTATGATGGGGTACTTTTAATATGTCTCGAACATGAAGATGAAGACAAGGTTTTGAAGGAGCTCCATGATGGTCCTGCAGGTGGACACTTCGCAGGGAATACCACCTCTCACAAAATACTGAGAGCCGACTATTATTGGCCTACTATGTTCAGTGATGCTCACACATACGCTAGGAATTGTAAAACTTGTCAAATGAGTGCAGGGAGGGAAAATAGAGCAGTTGTCCCACTCCAACCTGTGGGCCTCTCCAGGCCGTTTGAGCAATGGGGGTTAGATATCATAGGAGAAATTACACCGAGTTTTTCAAAACAACATACATACTGATTGCCACAGACTATTTCACAAAATGGGCAGAGGTCATCCCTCTGACTCATGTAAACAAAAAGGTGGTGATCCAATTCATAGAACAACAACTGATTACAAGGTTTGGTATGAATTTCGTCCTTGTTTTTTATAATGTCGCTTACTTTTCTTCTACCTTATTAACTTAGTTTGATTTAGACAAAGGAATCATTATCAAATACTCTGCAAACTACTATCCATAGGGGAATGAAGTGGCATAATCAACCAATAAGAGTCTAGTAGGAATATTAAAGAAAATAGTTGCAGACAACTAGAGGAATTGGCACAATTCACTTCATAATGCCTTATGGGTTGATAGAGTAACACCCAAGGAAGCTATAGGGAATTCCCCATACTTTCTGGTATACGGACATGAAGCCATTCTCCCGAACGAGCTATACCTCCCATCTCTTCAGCTTACTCAGGATTCTAGAGGAAAACCCTCATCAGTTATACAACAAAGAATTGATACCCTCCTCATGCTAGAAGAAGAAAGGGAGAAAGAAAAATCAAAGTTCATTTCTCATCATCAGATAGTTAAAAGGTGGTTTGACAAGCATAAGGCCAAAGAGAATAATTTTGAAGTAGGAGACTTAGTCCTGAAGTGGGACATAGCAAATGAGTCGAAGGGTAAGCATTTGAAGTTTCAGAATCTATGGCTCAGATCTTTTCTGGTAGCCGAGAAAATTGGGGTAGGCATGTATCGGTTGCAAAATCTGAGGGGGGAACCTAATGCCCTCCCAGTGAATGGCCAAGCCCTAAAACAATATTTATGTTAAAAAAAAATGATTGTGTTTTCATGATACTTTGTTTTTAGGTAGGTCGATTGCAGAATTCTTCATTTTTTTTTTCTTGTTATAGTACTTTCTGCGCTTTTAAAGTTTGTGTTTAGAAAGACATTGGTTGACCTTAGTTCATGCAATATGACGAACTCTGTTCATGACTCATGCTTACATACAACACAATAAGTGATGGGAGAATTGCAGTTGTTTTGAAGGAGTTCTAACCTGTGCAAATAAAAAACCTTGGCAAAGTGATGAAGTGTCCACCTGGTGGTCTGGTAAAACCTGAAGGGAAAGATGGTAAGCTGGAAAGGACTACATGTACCTCAAGATAAAGCTAACAAAAATTCACCTTAACCATCTCATTTTGAAAATAACAGACGTCCTCCTCTCCCACTCGCTCAGGGAATTCTGTTGAATTAAAATCAATTATATCAAATGAGTGAAAATTAGGAGAGGGTATGTAGATAAATCCATCGGGGACATGAACACTCGCTGGTAGTGGAGCAAGGTCTGTGACGTCGGGGTGACTCCGCCGGGGCTATGGACGCTTGTTGGTAGCGGAGCAACACCGTATCAAGTGAATGATGATAACTTAAAGGCTTGGTGCCAGTGAATTATTTACTCGAATATTGTTAGAAAAGGGCATGGGTCATGGTTACAGGAAACGAAGGTGGGATAAAGGTTGAAACCCCACAGGCAGGCCCAGATTTCACCAACAAAGGAATTTCAAATGCAAGGATAGAAGAGGCTTTGATAAAAACTAGTTAAGTTCTTAACCAACTTTTGCATTAGCTGAGCCCGAGGTAGGAACAAATATTCTACTTTCGCCCAATAAGTCACCATTTGTTGAGCACTCAACACACCCTAAAAAGGCCTTATCAAATTTTGTCACTTTTTGGGTACCACTTGTTTTCTGCACTGTCTGACTCGATTTCATTTTGGGAAATGTTTTATCTTTGTTTATTTTCGTGACTCTCATAACCTATTCAAGCTTGTTTGAACTTACGTAACCCCATGAATAAAATACCTTAACCCCTGAATTAAGAATCGACAACCAAACACTGCACCTAACACACTCAGGTTCGTTGTTGGAAAGAATTCAAGTAAGTAAAGGAACCACCCGGAAAACAACAGTTGTTGAGCGTTGATCTTCATCGGCATTGGTAGAAGGAAGTTTTGGTTTGCATAAGTTTTTCACATAAAGGTTTGAGAGATAAATCATCCCCTTCGACATCGGGAAAATACGAGGAGGTCATACGTTAACAAAGGACGAAAAGAAATCGTTGATAGTCGATGCCTGATGCACTTTATCGGGATCGGGGAAAATCCAGAAGGATCACAACAAACAATTTGACCACGATAAAGTTATCCCTGATCTCCAATCCTCGATGCATTTTCGGCATTGGGAATTTTTCGAGGGAGCCGATACGAGAGCACTTGGGTAGGTTTATCGTTGATCGTCGATCCTTGATACTTTTCGGCATCGAAAAGCTAGGATTTGGTTTTAGAACGAATAACTTAAGGAAAGTCTCAACTCCGATTAATACAAGCAAATGAAGTCACTGGTCTTGAATGCCATGTGTCTTTACCAGGTAAGAGGGTCGTATGGTCTAGTTCTATCCCGAGTCATTCTCGGTTCCCTAGGTCCTAGTCACACCTCCGAGTCATCTTTGCCACGTCAGCACTGTACGATAAGATCGATCAGCATCAGAGATTTTGCAGGAGGATATAAACAAAAAATGGTCACAACATAATCCTGACCCCCGATCCACCAACTAAAAGAGTGGAACGATGGGATGTTTGCGACATTAGATACGATCAAATTTTGGACATTTAAGGAACTAGTTAATGCCCAATCCCACATTAGTTGCTACCTCGTGCACCGATTAGACAACAACATTTTGAAATTGTTGATAGACCACATTACCACCTGCGCCTTTTCCGTCAACCCACAATGAATTCAAATTCAAACTCATCTAAATATTCGACGACAAATTTGTTAAAATTTCACCCATAACCCGAATTGAATGGATGATGCGACACTATATGATATTCCTTGTTTAAATCTCTTGAACTGTTGTGAACTAATTCATTCTGTGCGTAACAGAATTCCAGAGTGTCTGAAGGAGAAAAACGAGCAACTCGAAGACTGTACTGACCCTCATGATTATCAAAAACCAGGTTTAACAAGCTTCAAAGGTGTGTATCCAAGTCTGTCAATTCGCTGGTTATAATTTATATGTGTTCGTCCGGTTTCCTACACAATCTTTAAACTCTGCTCAAGTTTTAGGAACAATGTCACCGATAAATCCAACCACCAGACGCTTGCCGAGAGCACCAAAGCTGAAAGAACTAGAGATAGGTGAAGGTTCTTCTCTAGGGACTATGAGGCAATTGGAGTATGCACCTAGGGTGGAGCCTGTCGACAAAACAAAAACAAAGAAAGTTTTTGTCGAGCCTCCATCCTTTGGAAATATAGAGGCAAGTACCGGATCCAAGGTAGCGCTCCCATAGTGGGGGGATCTCTTCAACATTATTAGCAAAGAAGAATAGCCATAGTATGTCCCACACAAAAACCCAGACGTAAGGGCGCTCGATGACCAGGTGTTCCCCAACATTTTATGGTCATATTTACACATGGTGGCGAGAAGAACCCCTATTTTCCCCTGCATAGAGGTCCTAAATTGGCTCATCGACCACACAGACAGGCATAAATTTTTTATCAATGATGAGAATGGTGCGTGCATCGGAGTTTTCCTCCCGACAGAGGTCCATAAATAATACAAGCTCATGGACCCAGAGGAGCGGCTCAACACGGACTTCGTGGTGAAGTTCTATGAATTCCATGACACCATCTGATTGATGGATTCATGGTGTATGGAAGATAATAAATTCACCAATCAGAGCAAGGGATGGTATGGTAAAATCAACCCGAGGGAGTGATACATCTATTTGATGGCTCTCATCTGCTGACTACACGGAGAAAAGGATTGCTCCAAGTTTTTGAAAGCATGGATGCCTTTGGCATACACAGTTTCAATCGTCGGGAGCAACTTTAATTGGGGAGAAATAATCTCCAAAAAATTAAGCATCTATGTGCAGCAGGCTTAGAGGCTTAAGGAAGGAGAGGCACCAACTTTCTACATGGCCTTGTACCTGCTCGATGTCATGCATTCTAGGAACGTCTTCGCCACCATGAATTTGAGCTGGCATGTTGCAGAGCTCCCGGTCCACATCTACTTCATCGTGCTATGGGAAAACATGTACAAGAAATCTTACGCCCTCATCTGTGATGAATTTATTGCCCACATTTATTTTATTATTTTTAAGATGGAATGCCCAAGGCTATCAACGACAACCAAGAAAATGATAGCCAAGGTAGGACATTTGTACTTGGAAGAATGTGCAACCTACATTAGGGTGTTCGGGACCACCTAAGCACCACATCTCCTACCATATCATGTCCCAGACCGACTCATCGTGGGATAAATGTGTTATCAGACCATCTTGCGGGGCTACAACGCCACACTGGTCAAAGATAAGAAACGAGCTTTCATACCCTATGGTTTCCATGTAGGGTTCTATTTGGTAAAGGATACTGCTCAAGCCAAGCAAGAAGGGTTGAGCCAACTCAAATTCAGGTTCCCGACAGGCCGATTCTGCAAGAACGATCCAAAAGGCCTGGTCCTGCAACATGCTTCACATGTGTCATCCTACTGGCCGTATGCTCACGATAAGTTTGAGGACGAAGTCTTCACAGAGAACGCCTAGGACTGGGACGAGGTGGTGCAGAGGATGACCAAACCAAACATGACAAGGTTCAAGGCCATGAGCATGGATGAACAGGTGGAAACAATAGAGCAATTAGCTCAAGAGGCTCTCAGAGACAGGGAAGAAATTAGAGTGACAAAGACAACAGAGGTGTAGAGAAGGGGTTTGTTCTTGACACTAGAAGCACAGACAAGGGGATTTCTCTTGATGACAGAGGCACATAGAGTCATTGATCAGTTGCAGAAAGACCCAGATGTCGTAGATATGACGAGGGTTACTGCTAAAAACTCAATTGAAATTCGAGGAGAGCCAAGTGGCTCAGAGCTGATACAACTTGAAGGAATCACCGGGCTAGAAAATCCTGAAAGCCCACCACCAAAAATCAGATCACCCGAGGGAATTTCAATTCAGCCTGAGATATCAAAGACACTAGGTAGGACTAGTGCACCAAACCCCTTGCATGACTTAATAACTATCTATGATGATGAGGAGAGTTTGAAGGTTTCCCTGGTGACTCTGGTGCAGATTACAGAGGAAAAAGAACCCGAGAAAGTATATTCCCTAACTCCCGATGCTCCAATTCAAAGCCTTCCACAAAGCGACCAGAAGGTTGAAATTTTCTTAGACACTGATCTACTCGATACACCAGGAATCCTAATGGATAGCTCGAAGGATAAGCTAGGATCGGGCGAACAAGAAGGAGAAATTCCACAACAAGAAATCGACATCTTGACAACCGATCACCAAGTAAGTACTGAACCTGTACCTGATTCCTCAATTTTGACCAGTACTTTACCACTCGATGAGAAACAACCAGAGGCCGAGCCATTGGGACATACATAAGAGGTTCAGGAACTCAGTATTGAACATATATACACCGTCGGGAGCCTGAGAAACACTCTTACCTGGGGAGAGAAACAAATCCCCAAACCTGTGGATGAGGTCGTCAACATACAAGCCATCGCCTACGACCAAAAGAGGAAATCCATCATGAAGAGAACCACTAAGAAGAGGAGGCTTACTTTGGACAGTTCCATCCTCATCACCACATAGGAGAAATTAATCAGCGTAGATCATGCCAAGATGTCTGAGCTTATCTCCGCAGGGATGGCAATCACATATGCCACCCTGGATAGAGCGAGGAAAGATGAAGAGGAGCTGGCCACTGCACTAAAGGAGTTGGAGCATCTTCTTTGTTTGGAGAAATACTACCAGGACTCCACACAGGCCACGATATTCTTGAGAAGCGAATTTCAAGATGCCTACAACAAATTCACGAGTGAGCGACACCTTTTCACTACAGGGATAGCCGACTTCCAGAAAGACACCCTTATGGCACTGACAATGTGCAAAGACATGGAAATATTGTATGAGAAGGCCCACCAATATGTTCATAGAATTAATTACATCAGCATGGTTCAAAAGGGTCGAGATGCCGAAGAGCACGACATTTGGGTGCTAAGGGACAACAACATCGACCGTATAAGGAAGTTGACTGAATACTGGGTGAAGATGGCCCAAGAACCTCAGCAGGATATCCAAGAGAAATGGGTCGATTGCGAAAGGAGCTGGACCAAGATCAATCAGGCGATGAGAGACACTGGTCTCCCAGAATTCGACGCACCCGAGGACTTTGTCGACTTGCATGACATAGTCAAACTACATGCAAAACAAGAATCATCGTGGACTGTGGAGATAGAAAAGGTGGCGAACATGGTGCCAAGTCAAGTACAACAGTTCATGGAGCACCTGATCAAGGCTTAGACAATGTTACAAAAATTAAGTGTTAAAGTAGTCAAGTACCGGGCACGAGCAGTGGAGATAAAGGAGATCCTTTCGGCCTCGATGGACCAACACAGATTCCCGTATGCCAACACATGCAAGGAACTATTCGTCAAATGGTCAGAGTATGAGAATGGTCATCCACTCAAGTGAAACCATTTGATGACTCTTATAATACTGAGAGTTGAAAGCACCGTGTGGCGATGTTTTTTTTTACTTAGCTTGCACTTTTGATAGTTATTTTTAGTTAATAATTTGTTATAAATAAGAGGATCGACCTGTTAGAAGAGGTCGATGGTTTTGGAAAAGACCCTCATTTTTGGAATTGTAAAGAACTATTTCTAAACTACCTTAATTGAGAAGTCTTGTTTAGGACTAGAGATAAACTTTTGTTTTCATCAAAAGTGTGTGTGATTGGATCTAAGGAGGAATTACTTTCGACTTTGTCTCATGAATGGATGTTGTAACGAGTAAGGGTTTTTGAATCTGTTGATAAGTTATCTGATTCAATATTTTTATAATTCTTGTCTCTAATGATGTAAAACAAATCGTTTTGTTAATGTGTGATTAATGATTAGAGCTAAGGAAACTATATTTCTTGTCATCATTTTATTGCATGTATGTTCTCTTCCGATAATTGTATCTCAGTCAATAATTGAAATACCAACAAGTTGATGTATTAGTACTAGGCTTGTCATAGGTGTAAGAATCATTGTCTTCATGCTTGAGCACGAGGGTTATCTTGAGCTCAACCTTCTTCAGTAATTAAGATTTCCCCCCTTTGTTACCCAACTAGTTTAGATTAGCACCTATCTTTTATCAGACCCACCTATAAGAGAAAATACAAAAAAGAGAACGTCTGAACTGAAGGAGGATTTTTTTTGTGAGAAGATATCATGTAAATCACTACGTAAATCCCATCGATTAATTGGTCGGATCACAAGATCTAGAGAACCATTCCACTATCAAGCGCTTCATAGTCTAATTGAGCCTCAGTGGCAGGTTTGGTTCCTACTGTTGAGTATAAGGGATTTAGGACCCCTCAACACCTTCCAACAGAAGCAGGTTGCAAACGAGAAAGAAGATATTGTTTCTTCACCTACAATGGTACCTACACATTGCACAATCAACCCAAGATACAACAGGTTGGTTGAACAGATTTAGTCTCGCCAACAACATGTTTGTGACAGTCTTCAACAAGCTAAGCAACACGACTTCTCCAGAAAGGCAAGCATCACACCAAGGTTCAAATTCAACAAATGCTTCCCCCTCTCCCCCAGGAATTCAATTCAACGGAGACCATTGCTTCCTAAGGAGGGAGGATTGATCCAGGTGGATATCGGTGGCGACCCACCTATTCCAACTGGATCAAAATAGTTTTTCGACAACTTACTAGTTTTAGCAATTTTTCAGGTCCCAAACTTTCAGGGTTATTTTGAGGGCCTAAACGACGTTTTTTTCACGACCAGTCACCTCAATGTTAGGCAAAGGCACTCATTGAGACCCAAAAATGAAGCTCCTCATTGATACCTGTCCAACGAGCTATCGTGAACCCCAAACAGAGATCATATGCCAAAGTTACACCCCTGGGAAGTTGATACACCAAACTACCCAAAACGGGGTCTAGAAAACGATTGGCTTTTTATCCTCCAGGGTTAGGGTTTTAGATTTTCTTTATGTTAAAAAGGCCTTTGGATCCTCATTGTAATCATATTATTGTGAATGAGTGTAACCGTCACATCTCTTCTCAGAGATAAGCTGCCACCATTCTAGCGAGTCTTTCACTCTGTATTTCTACAGTTTTGTACATTTTGCTCATTAATAGAAATTGTGCATTACAATATCTCTGTGTTTATGGTTATATCTTCGATATATATTTGTTATATTATTGGATATATGATATATCTCTGTACATTTCTTTATTATAACTTCGCTCTCATTTCGTGCTCAAAATAATACGGATCATCTATTGACAAGATGTTATCTTTGGTGAGTAGACTTCAAGGATTTCTTTGTTGACATATTCTACTGTTTCACATTGAAATTTAGTGGAAATGATCCAAATATTTGAATCTTCTAGCTTGATTTTTGATACAACTAGCCCTTTTTCTAAATTGACTATTTTGGTTTATGAGTCGACTAGCCTGATTACTAGTCATGTTTATGCTTTTGAATTGACTATAAGTCAAATTGTTGATTATGAATCAATTGAAAACATGCTTGGGTATATACATGATGAATATGTTGCAAGGACACTATATGTGAGGGAAATTCGTTATCCCAAGTGGGTCACAAAGACCATTAAGGTTGTTGGTAGTGATGCGGGTGTCATGACTGATTTCAGGAAGACCCATGGAAACAAGAAACAAGGTAATGTTTCACTTGTGGCACTTACGATGGGGATATGTGATCCTAAGACATATGTAGATGCACTTGAAATCCCTTAATGAAAAAATGCTATGTCAGAATAATATAATTCCTTAGTGAAAAATAAGATAGTTTGGGAATTGGTTCCTTGTCCACAAGATGAGAATGAGGTAAGATGCAAGTGTGCCTATTGTTAACACTCCAAGAGTCACTCCCAGACTGCAAATGAGAGTAAGCTTGGTAACATAGAAATGTAAATGGATTAAAATAGTTTGAATAGGTGGATCAACAAGAGGAGAGTAAAATGGAGGGCATCAGACTACTGCAAATACATTCCATTGGGCATGGAGTCATAACATCCTACAGATCAAAGGCAATCAAGCTGCCTAGTAGACAAAAGGCTTATGCAAAGATGGATAAAAGAATAGAAGGCAAACAAAGAGAAGGATAACCACATAACAAAGATCCTTTCTGTAATATAGATTGAAGAGTGATTGAACAATAAACTATGATTAACAAGCAATTACCACAAATCCTTTGTAGCTCATGAATTCATTAACCAAAGGCATCCTTTGATCTTCAAAATATGTAAATATTATTCAAGCAAGATGACAAGATAGAATGATAAAAAAGAACACAAAGTCTAATAAGAAACTCTCATGAATCTCTAATGGCAGAAATGTTAATTACAATAGGCCCTCGGGCTTACAAATGAACACACATAGAAAACAACCTATTCCTACTCTCTCTAGCCTCTCTTGGCTCATCCCTCCCATTTCTCCAAAAGATATCTCCCTCCTTAAATAGAAAATAGCATCCAAATTAACTAAGGAGGTTGAATCCCATATCCTCCATTGTATTCTAAGCCTTGGAGATAGGTGGCAACAATCAAAGAGACAAAAATCCAACAAACTGCTAAATTTCAGGAATTTGTTGGAAGTCATTAATGAAATGTCTCCACCTCATTGCATGAGGCCTTTGCTGGAGATAAATATTAGGTGCAGGTGTACCTTGACATCTAACTGATCCTTGAGAAGTCATTTGAACTCTCCTTAACATGTGGCAGCCTCCCAACAAGGCGAATATCATAACTATGACCGCTACAGGAAATTAGTACGCAACACCACTGTGCAGAGTACACAACACCTACTTCTATATCCAATATCTCTCAAACAAAAACACATTTTAAAAAACTGAGAGAGGTTTTTGTTATTTGGAATGTTATGAACAAAAACCTCCTCCGGTTTTGAAAAATACATCCTCAACTGCTCATAACCCAAGTTTTAAATTAGTGACTCAAAACTGGCAGAATAACTTTGCACAATTTAGCCTCTACCAGAATATTACGCAACGCCTGTAGGTAGCACTCGAATGTGTTTCTACATGTAATTCGGTAGCATAAATCTGTGGGTGACTTGATGCTTGAACTTGGATATTTGGAATAACTCAATATAATTTCAATTTTCCCCAAAACAAACAAAAATCCCATAACAATTGTATTCATTTGCCAAAATGAATAATGAAATGCAGATTCTTTTCTTTGTGAAATATTAGGTAGTTCTTGTAGGTAGCGCCACTTATGCAACGCTGAGGCATAAACCAATCTTGTGCTAACATAGACTCCATGGGGGATAGATTCCTCCCTGTGAGGCTCTAAGAACTCTTGTAGTTTTAGTGCCTTATCCTTTGGGCTTGTGGAGTCATGATCTCAACCTTTAACCTCTGCAATCTGCTTTGATCTGTGACCTTTAGCTGAAACTAAATGAAAATGAAAACTAAAACTGAAAAAATGATGAAAACGATGCTTGTCCAACAAGCTTATTGCACACAACTACTCTAATTATTGGGAAAATGAAGCTTTCAAGTTACATGGAACAACCAATGAAGCCATTTCATCATTTTTTCAACTGTTTGAAGCTTTGAAATGTGCTTCCTTAAGCACCAGAGATAATTCTTACTTGAAGGCATGTCAAAGAAACATTTGGCAATACACTTTCCATTGAAGAAATCAATGAGCCTAGGCCCACTTTCTGCTTGCAGAAAGGCTGCAAATGGATCTTGAAAAACATCATCAATACTTTCCCCTGCAACATTGCTTTGTGTAAAAAAGAAAAGTATTGCATTAGGTCCTTCCTCCACTGTTCTTGGTTGTTGTATGGCTTGTTGTTTTTCTGATTCATCCGCAATGCATATGGCCTTGGTCCATTCCCGATCATGAGGTGTATTAGGAAAAATGCTTAGTGATGCTCGTCTTTCTTTAATTTCAACCTTTCTCATCTGATCACATGGCATTTGATCTTGGCTGCTTGATGAAACTGAGCTTGTGTCTTCAAGAGGAATAGGGAGTTGATAGGGAATTTCATCACAATTAGAATTTCTTGGGAAGCTACATTATTTTTTATTATCTTCTGATTGTGATGGATATTCATCATAGCTTGGCTTGTGGTCCCAATTTCTCAGTTTTTCACCCTCTAAAATTAGATTATCATCTTTTTCTTCTTTTTTTAGCAACACAAATATGACATGAGGGTTGAAACACGCTATTGTTGCTTTGATGGGAAGGGTACTTCTCTGATATAAGGTATTCAACAGACTATTCTTGAAAATCATCTTCATAATTATCATACACAAGTGAATCAATGACCATTTGATTATTAATGGCTGAGGGGATTAGTACAATAGCTGGGACAATTGGTTGTTCAGGGAAAACATCCTCATAGTCATCAAAACTTGGAAAATCATGGCACATTGGTTCATTAACAATAGGAGGGACTGATAAGCTATGAATTCGGTCATGACAAGCTGCAATACTATTCTCATGATGAAATAAATCTGAATCTAAGATGACCTCTTGACTTAAAGAATCGAGAAAAAGAGGAGATAAGGAAATGATGGATTGTCCATATTGATCTTTCTCTTGGGGACCTGGATTTTGACATGAATGATGCATTTTCTCTTCAAATTTAGGAAAAGCATTATGAAACTCGTCATCTAAGTCTTTCTTTATGCAATAATCCCCTTCATCATCTCTGCCAGAGGAATCACTTGCTGAATATTGAATACATGATGCATACCTCTCATAACAATTCTCAAAAAGTATTTCAGCTGGATAAATTTTCTTGCAATGAGAATAAAAAACATCATGAAAGTCCTTCAAAGAGGAAATACTAGAACCAGGGAGTGTTCTATACCATTGCCTCACATCACGTTCCAATGAATACATGAACATTTTCATCAATATATCTTCATGATGAATGTCAAGCTGCTGCATCAAAACATGAAATTCATGAACATGCTCAACAATGTTGTCATTCTCACCTTCATAAAATCTGGGCAGCAGATTTTTCCATTCATCAATTTGAGGCACAAGGTGTGGTTAACCATCTATGGCTGAGAAATTGAGTGGGGAAAACCTCCTGGCCAGGATAGCCTTCATATCCATTTGATTTTTCTCATCCCCAGTGGAGTCACCAACATATTCTGAACAATGGAGTCGCCATGGTGAATGTGTAGTCTTGAAGGTATCCAACTTCAGTCACCATCTAAAGATGAAACTATGCAATGTCGTTCTTCCCAGGGAGCTTTTCAATCTGCTCAAATCCGTCCCCGACAATGACGCCAATTATGTTAACACTCCAAGAGTCACTCCCAGACTGCAAATGAGAGTAAGCTTGGTAACATAGAAATGTAAATGGATTAAAATAGTTTGAATAGGTGGATCAACAAGAGAAGAGTAAAAAGGAGGGCATCAGACTACTGCAAATACATTCCATTGGGCATGGAGTCATAACATTCTCAAGATCAAAGTCAATCAAGTTGCCTACCAGACAAAAGGCTTATGCAAATATGGATAGAAGAATAGAAGGTAAACAAAGAGAAGGATAACCACATAACATAGATCATTTCTGTAATATAGATTGAAGAGTGATTGAACAATAAACTGTGATTAACAAGCAATTACCACCAATCCTTTGCAGCTCATGAATTCATAAACCAAAGTTATCTTTTACATTATGATGGGTGTTGAGCTTACACTTTAGCATTCAAAGTGTGACTTTTAGTGCTAACACTTATGAGACCAAGTTTACATTGAATGGTGATGTTGAGAGACACAAGGCTCACTTGATAGCAAAGGGTGTTTCTCAACAAGAAGGTATCAACTACAAAGAGACATTTTCTCTTATAGGAAAGATGAATTATGTTTGAATAATTCTTGTTATTTTGCAAATTTTGGTTGAGAGGTGTTATCGCACAATTTGTAGTTTGGGAAAAGCCCAACCGAAGCTACAAATGTGAGACACGACTAGGAATACCTATAAATATCACCTCAACATATATCCCCCTCATTTTAGTGAAGGACAATTCCAACACAAGGGAGGATTCCGGGGTGACCCAAGGGGGTTTGCAATGGGAGAAGCAAAAAGCTTGAAGAGTGTCCCTATAGGTCAAGGTCAAGGATGATAATGAGGATTGAGGAAAAGTCTTAAGATATAGTAAATGGATTCCAATGTTGTGTACCTGCAAAATAATGTAAGAAAAACCAAAAGAAGACAATATATGATGATATAAAGCCTAAAAACCAATGGGGAATCAACAAGAAACCTTGTTGTCCCAAAATTGCAGCAGTATGGAAATATATATCAGCAGTAACGAGACTATGACAACTGCAAATTAAACCATCAAAATCAAGTGTATTATGCTGGAAAATTAAGCTAGTAATTAGTAGACAATCTTCCAATATTTAAACCAAGACTTTGATAGCAAGAGAGGGTTGTTAATAAGTGTTATCAATAGAGTCTTATAACATCCTTATGGCTGTATATTTTTTTTTCTACAACAACAAGTTCTAGCCACTAAAATCAACAATTAAACCACCCATACAATAGCCTTTAACAATAGATAAATTATGACAACTTGCAAGTGAATTTCAATGGTAGAAAAGTTGTAAAAGAGTAAGAGAGAGTGAGTTTGCTGTAGCCCTAATGGATGTGTATTAATGCTTGGTATAATATCTTAATCACTTGGAAAATCAAGACGCCCCTAGGGCACAAGATAAATTAAAGCATGTAAAACTTAATCCCAAACTTGAAGAATTCAATCTCTTTAAAATCACATTTACCAATGCAACAATATTCAATCTCCAATGGAAATATTAGTGTCTTTGTTTATTGGGTAATGGAGTCTCTTGTTATGATCTAGGGTTTATCACTCCTCTAGGGGTGTAAGCCTTTTTACTCCCTAGAGAAGATAAACCTTAGCAAGGTCTTGCTACAAGGGTGTAAGCCCTTTTACTCCTTGTAGCAATCCTTTAAGCCTTTTCAATAACAATAAAAGCAAAATTCCTTGATGGAGGGTGTATGCCCTTATACTCCTCCAAGGGTTTGAAAAAATAACCTTGAAATCAAGAAGAAACACATAAAATTGCATAAATTCCTTACCTAATCGAAGAGATAGCATGCAAAACCCTTGCTTATCAAAGATGTTCCACCAAATTTCCAAGAACAAGCATCCAAGAGAAGTCACTAGCCTTTCTTCCACCAATAGACAAGAAAGCATCCATTTTGAACAAGAGACAAGAGATAGTGAATTGCCCAAGGAGGGAGAAAATTTCAGCCAAGAGTTATGTAATTCTCAAGTGAGTTATGTCTAAAATTAAAATGAGATGGCCTCTATTTATATGAGGCCATC
>JZKD02S0615968.1:223539-237380 GCA_000966675.3 Picea glauca
CAACCACCCAAGCTAAACCCAATTGACTATAATAATAATAATAATAATAATCTAAATTTAAGGTCATGGCCAAGTGAGACACCAAATTGGTGTTGGAATACTCAAGAAGGAGGGGGGGCAGGGGGGTGAATCAGTATGAACATTTTATACCACTTTTAACCACGAAGTATATTCTTTCACTCTATCAACAATGTTCAATATCTTATCATCAATGTATCATCTATGAATCTATGATTGCATTCAAGATATATATCATAAGCATGTAACCATAAGTAGCATCACATCAACATCACTTCAAGAACATAGTACACCAATATTTACATGGAAACCCAAATGGGAGAAAACAACATAACACTTTCTTATATATATCAAGAATTCATTCATAGGAAGCACCAAGTTCCCAATTCTCCAACTGCAACTTGAAAGAGGCTACAACCCCCTATTTACAAGCTCCAAGTTGAAGGAAGCTACAACTCCCTGAATTCTCCAACTCTAACCAGGAGGTGGATACAAGGTTCGAAGCCATTACAACAATAATCGTTAAGAGATCAATATGTCACTTGCAGGAATTGAACATGGGTGGGGAGGGTAACAATTATTCCTCCCAACCACTGTCACTGTCACATCAACCACTATCACAACAACCTGTCCAACCAATCACGGTCTCATCCACAAAACCGGATCCACTCTTATCCGCATGCAACTCATGCCAAGATCACCAAGACCATAACTCAAACCATATGCTCAACAACACCAACACATGCCTCTGCCAAGCATGTACCAATATCACCACATACCATCACAAGATACGTGTCTCAACCAAGTACCAACCTGTACCATGCATCAACCTATACCTAAACCTGTACCATCAACCATGTACATAAAAAGTGCATCAACCATGCACCAAACCTGTACCTCAACCTGTACCATCAACCACATGCCATAACAAGTGCATCAACTATACCAAATATCAATCATGTACCATATCATGTGCCAAACATGCACATCAATCATGTACATCAACAACCTATCACATTAATCTCATCAACTGATCAAATCTGATCACATAGATCTCATACCAATTGTCACAAGTGTATAGCTCAAACCATGTACAACTATGTCTCTCTAATCATGTGCCATACATATACAAACATTCATAAACCAAGTGTAGTGAACCCTCACATCAACCAAGCATCAAACCCTCACTATTATGCATCCACAATATGTACCAATAACTTCAACAATGAGAGAATAACATCTTCATCAAACTTTACCTTAGTCTCACGAGGCTAGTTTTTGGATTAGTCAACAACCCTAAATTTCAATAAGCATAACTTAGTACCTGTAATGAAGAAAGGTTTGAAAATTGTACACAATATTATTCAATGTCTTCTATGTAATTCCTCTAAGTTTCACTGCTTGGAACATCCCATAAATGGATTTATAGCAAAAATGGTAGACCTTGTTAAACTATGGATTATTCTAGAGAGAGAACTTGTAGAGCATGCCACGCGCAGAATATTTGACATCTGTTAGAAAAATAGGATCGCGGAGCAATAAAATAAAACAAATGCGGAAATAAAATACAAAAGATACATAATACAATAGAGACACAGATATACGTGGTTCACCCAATGTGGGTTACGTGCCCCAGAGAAATTGCCAGGCCCTTCCTTTATTATAATCTAGCAAAATGAAGGGATACAACCTACAACACACTTGTTGTAACTTCCTCTTCTTTCTCTCACAGTCTCCTCTCCTAGAATACAATAATCACACACATACACAACCAAAATACAATTCCCTCATGAAAATAATGTTTCCTTCTAGGGAAAAAAAACCCTAACATAACTTCTATCGTCAGATCTGCAACCTTATAATGAACGGTCTAGATTGACTACAAAATTACAATATTTTACAAGGCAATTTTTTTCCAAAATTTCGCTTCGGGGGCGCTACCCCCAAATCCCTCACCAGGGGGGATCCATGAATTGTCACCCCCCTTGGACTACCTTGACAACAATAGTGGGGGGGGGTAAGCCCCCCCACACCCCCCGTCAAGAAATGAGATCCAAGCACAATTGAAACAATTCTATGAATCAGGAAGATAATCAGACTCCACAACCAACAATCTCCCACTTGGAGACTGATCACAACAACTCCACTATTGTTGTACATGTTGGACTATGATCCACCTTGGACCTAGAAAATTTCTCATCTTCACCTTCATGCTTGAAGGTCAATTGAAACTGAGCAAGAACTTAGTTTCTCCCTGGTTACTACCTTTGTTAACATGTCTGTAGGATTTTGGCTAGTATGCATCTTTTCCAACTATAAATGTCCATTTTCCAAGACAGATCGTATGAAATGGTACTTGAGCTGTATATGCTTAGCCTTCAAATGGAAGGTAAAGTTCTTTGCAAGATGAATGGAACTCTCACTGTCACAATACAACCTTCTATTCTATTGCTTCTTTCCCAATTCCTCCATAAACCTATGTAACCAAATCATTTCTTTACTAGCCTCTGTAGCATCAACATACTCTGCTTCTGTTGTTGAAAGTGAAACAACCTTTTGTATTTTTGAAATACAACTTACTATTGTTCCACCTACAGTAAAAATATACCCTATGGTTCTTCTCCTGCTATCTTTATCACCTTCCATATCTGAATCAACATATCCCTACAAAACAATGTCTAAACCTCCAAAACATAATGCATGAGTAACAATACCTCTCAGATACCCGAGAATCCACTTTATTGCCTCCCAATGTTCTTTACCTGGATTGTTCATATACATGATCACAACTCCCACTGCATGTGAAATATCTGGTCTTGTGCAAACTATCACATACATCGAGCTGCCAACTGATGATGAATAAGGCACCCTGTACATGTACTATATCTCCTCCCGTGTCTTGGGACACATTTCCTTTGTTAATTTGAAATGGTTGGCTAAATGTGTACTAACTGGTTTTGCATTATGCATTCTAAACATCCCCAACACCTTCTCTATGTACTTGCCCATTGACAATGTCAATTTGTAAATTTTCTTATCTCTTGTTATTCTCATACCGAGGATTTTCTTTGCAGCACCCAAATCCTTCATCGCAAATGAATTAGCTAATTTCTTCTTGAGCACATTTATATCCTACATATTAGACCCTGCAACAAGCATGTCATCTACATACAATAGCAAGATAATATAGCTTCCATTTTATAGCTTTTTAAAATAAGCACAGTGATCAGAATGACATCTACTATAACCTTGTTCTATCATAAACTTGTCAAACTTAAAATACCACTGTCTTGGAGCTTGCTTTAGGACATACAAGCTCTTCTTCAACCTGCATACCAAATTCTCTTTCCCTTTGACCTTATACCCCTATGGTTGCTGCATATAAATATCTTCATCCAAATCCCCATGGAGAAAATATGTTTTTACATCTAACTATTCAAGATGCAAATATTCTACTGCCACAAGACTTAAAATAGTCCTAATTGAAGTCATTTTAACAACAGGAGATAATATTTCATCAAAAAATATACCTTTCTTTTGTGCAAACCCCTTTACAACAAGTCTAGCCTTGTACTATTTTTTCCTCCATATTCTTCTTTCAACCTATAAACCCATTTATTATGCAATGCTCTTTTTGTTGTAGGTAACTGAATCAAATCCCAAGTCTGGTTATTTACCAAGGAATCCATTTCCTCTTTCATGCCTTTCTCCCACTTCTTTTTAATGTCTACCTGCATTGCCTCTTCATAACTTTCTGGCTCAATTAGTTAACAATAAATAATACAGTGAAGGAGGGTATAGTTCATGGGGTCTACTTAACCTAGTAGATCTTCTAACAACACTTGCAGGAGTTTGAGGTACCTGCTGCTCTTGTTGTTGTAAATTTTTTATTTTCTGGTACCTTTGGAATTTCTTTTCCAGTGATCTCATCAAGCACCGTGTATTCTGGTTTTTCTTTTTCCTGTTTCTTTCCCTACAACTGATATTTGTACATGACCTTTTCATTGAATATGACATCTCCACTACTAATGATTTTTTGATTTTCATACTCCCATAAATGATAACCAAAATCATTTACACCGTATCCAATAAAGGTACACTTCTTGGATTTTTCCTCAAGCTTTGTTCTATTTTCTTTATCAATATGGACAAATGCTTCACAATTGAAAGTCTTCAAAAAAGAATAGTTTACCTTTTTACCTGTCCATGCCTCCTATGGAATTCCATCATCCAAAGAGCTTGAAGGTTCTTTGTTTATTAAGTAAACAACAATATCTATAGCATCTGCCAAAAACTGTAAGGGAAACCCAACATGCAATCTCATACTCCTTGCACGCTCCATGATTGTCCTGTTCATCCTTTCTGACACGCCATTTTCTTGTGGTGTTCCTGGAACTATCTTCTCTCTACGAATCCCATGGTATGAACAATAATAATCAAACTCTTTGCTGCAATATTCACTTCAATTTTATGATATGAGACACTTCAACCTTTTTCCTGTCTCATTCTCAACCAAAGCTTTCCATTCCTTAAAAGTGTCAAAAAAATCATATTTTTGTCGAATGCAATAAACCCATTTTTTTCTAGTTGCATCATCAATAAAAGTAACATAACAATGAGAGCCACCAAGAGATGATGCCTGGGCTGGTCCCCATACATTTGTATGCACAAGCTCTAACCTTTCACTCTTATTTTTCTTTCCGACTCTGATAAATCTGACTCTTTTCTATTTTCCATAAACACAGTGCTCACTGAAATCCAAATCAATTTGTTTAATATCTAGCAACAAATTTATTTTGTGAAGTATCCACATCCCCTTCTCACTCATGTGTCCAAGCCTATGATGCCACAATGCTCTATCCACTCATGTAGAATCTAAAGAGATAAAAGAGTCAATATTAACAGTACATAAATACAATGTACGGTCTACCTTTTCTCCTTTTTCTATCACTAGTGATCCTTTGGTGACCTTCCATGCCTTATCTATAAATGTAGATATACAACCTTCACTTGCCAACTGCCCTGTTGAAATTATATTTTTTCTTATATTTGGAGCATGTCTTACCTCTTTCAACAACCATTGGTTTCCATTCTTTTGTTTTATTTGCACATTTCCCATTCCAATAATTTTTCATGGTGCATCATCACCCAAATGAACCTGTCCAAAATCACATTGAACATAATCTTGAAAATGTTTCGTATGGGGTGTGGCATAAAATGAAGCCCTTGAATATACTACCCAAGACTCATAAATATTATCTACACAAAGAATCAAAGCATCTTGTAGCACATCATCTGTTACATTTGCTTCCTAAATGTTCTCTTGTTGTCCATCTCTTTGTTTCTTTGGAGCTCTTCAGTATTTCTTCATATGTCCTTTCTTCCCACAATTCCAACACTCTATCTTTCCTAGTCTGGATTTGGATCTACCCTTCCTAGAATTTCCATGGTTCCCTCAGCCCTTTCTTCTATCCTTTTGTCTTCCCCTATTCTCCAGGGTCAATTCATTACCTAATGTCTCACTTACGCTTTTCTATCGCATTTCCTCACTAAGGATAACACCAACAACATCATCAAATTTTAGAGTGTTTGAACCATAGACAGAGTTATTTACAACCATGACCAAGCCATTCCAGCTTTCTGGTAATGAGCACAAGAATAGAAGATCTCTAACCTCATCATCAAAGTCCACTTTTATAGAACTTAGCTGATTAGTAACCGTATTAAATTCATTTAAATGATCGGCAACAGACCCACCTTCTGACATCTTCATATTAAATAATTGCTTCATTAGAAATACCTTATTGGATGTTGAGGGTTTTTCATACAGTTTATCCAATGCATCCATCAGTTTGTTTGTTGTCTTTTCTTTTGAAATATTGAAAGCCACCGACGCTGCCAGGATCAACCATATTGTTCCTGGTGTCTTTCTATCAAGAACCTCCCATTCTTCGTACTTCATGGCCGACGACTTCTTTTCTATTATTCCCAATGGTAGGAATAAATCCTTTTGATATAATAATCTTCCATATGCATCTTCCATAACTGTTAGTTTTGGTCGTTAAATTTTTCAACCCTAAAATTTTCATCTTCCGCCATTGCTCCGAATCAAACCAGGAACCCTCTTTTCCTACGAGTTACCTTTCGCTTTGATACCAGTTGTTAGAAAAATAGGATCGTGGAGCAATCAAATAAAAAAAATGCAGAAAAAAATATAGAAGATACACAATAAATAGAGACACAAATATATGGGGTTCACCCAGTGTCGGCTATGTCCACTAGAGAAATTGTCAAGTCCTCCTTTATTATTATACAATAAAATGACAGGATACGACCTACAACACACCCGCTGTAACATCCTCTTCTTTCTCTCACAGTCTCCTCTCTCAGAATAAAATAATCACACACATACACAACCACAATACAATTCCCTCGTGAAAGGAGTGTTTCCTTCTAGGGAAAAAAACCCTAACACAACTTCTATCGTCAGATTTGCAACCTTATAATGAACGGTCCAATTTGACTACGAAATTACAATATTTTACAAGGCAATTTTTCCCAAAATTTCTCTTCGGGGGCGCTTCCCCAGAATACCCCTCCAGGGGGGGGCTCCATTAATTTTTTCCACCCCCACTGGACCCCGTTGATGAAAATAGTGGGGGGTCAAGCCCCCCCACAGCCCTCGTCATGAAATGGGATCCAAGCATGACTAAAACAAACCTTTGAATCATGACGATAATCTGGCTCCACAACCAACAATATCTGGATCTAAAAATTGCACATAACATGCTACGTCCTGTACTCTATCCAATGCATTTGGTCTCAACAAATTTGGATCTTCTATGAAGAAGTTATGACTATTTTACCCGAAACACCTATTTAAAACTAGTTTTAGGACTAGTCAAAATTCGTATCTTCCACATAGTGTATCTCCCAAAATACAATGACCCAAAAGATGAAAGTTCTACCACATGTACCTTGATATGTGTTATAAACAACCTCTGATTTTCACTATCTGAATCATTCTATAAAAACAATTATTGTGAAAATGGTGAGGTGACCTGTAAATAACATACCTTAGAACACATCATTAAAATACTTCATCCCCCCTTGGATTTTCGGCCTTATTTACTTCACCTTCCCTTTGAAATTCACCTCATATCTCCTTGGTTACCTCATTCACTTATATATATTCAATATGATCAATAGGTGCTAATGGGAGTCTCTTGATATCTTATTTATACTTCCCAAGTAACTTCCTTTAGGGACAACTTGTAACTATTTTACCCCTTCTCTTCAATATAGGGCTAACCCACTTTCTTGTTGCACCTAAATTTGCCTTAATTAGTCAAATCATAAATACTTTGTTGCAACTGATTTATCCTTAATTATATTCTTGTTGCAACCAATTTACCCATAACTAATTAGTTTCTTGTTCAACCACTTTAACTATTCAACCTTCTTGTTACAACTACTTTACCAATAATTAATTTCTTGTTGCAACCACTTTGAATAGCAAAATTTTTGTTACAACTACTTTACCCATAATTAATTTCTTGTTATAACCACTTTGACTATCAAACTTCTTGATGAATTTCTGGGAGTTTCTAGAATAATTGACTTCTTGTTGACCTTCTAGGGGCTTCTAGAAAATTTGATTTCTTGTTGACCTTCTAGGGGCTTCTAGAATATTCTTGAGGGTCCTCCAACTTCACAAGGTCATATCTCACTAACCGTGAGGAACCACGTGACATACCACATATCATCGGAAACAACATGATATGTACTATCCATTTATGATAGTCTTACCTACAAATTCACTGATATTCATGTCATTATTACTCATACAAACTCGGGTTCCTTAACCACACCTATGGGGCTACATGTAGGCTACATCAAAAGCACCCAACTAACTCACCATCAATCTTGATCATACAACTGTCCAACATATATGTACCTCTCTAAGGGTTGACATCAATATCTAAGGGTTGACATCAATGACAACCAAATATCCAAACCAACTGTCCAACAATCGCTCCCTTTGGTACTGATGGCAACACCAACATTGATGGCAACACTGATGCTTCAATGTTCATGCTCCCCCTATGACCATCGCTTCTCATCAATGTTTCTATATCTCCCCCTTTGATAACAATGACAAAGAATATCTCCTTTTGGGACTAATTCCCCTGTCTAAACTATCCTTGGGGCTGCTCCCTCTGTCTTCATGCCTATAAACTTTCTCTGTGTATTTAGGCCTCTAATTACTCTATCGCCCCCCCTTTGACAAAGGGTAACTCTCTTTGGGACTGCTCTCACTGTCTGAACTCTTCCTTGGGGCTTCTCCCCCTATCTTCACTCTTTTTATCTCTTCTTTGACCATCTCTCTCCCCTTGAATTCTACGCAAGATGTTGTGTAGATCAAATATAGGTCTTCAAGTACATGTTTTCCTTTTGGAGTTTTTTCCCATTGGTGCTTCCTCTTGAATTTCACTGACATATATAAGAAACATTCAAAATTTGATTTCTTCATTTACTTGTCATGTTCATTTGACCATTATGCTCAACAAAGTCCTTCTGATGATATAGCTTATGCTGACGGTTTCTCTTTCCCTGTTTTGTTGTGCCTTTCCTTACTTGCCTTTCTGTGACCAACTGATTCCAATTGTAAATACACTACTATGAATATTCTCTGACCCATGCTTTCTGTACCTTCTAAGCATCTCATGAATCCATCTCTGTTCATGTGATACACACTGTCCATAACTTTGCTACTCAACTATCCACAATGTTGACCCATATGTCACTGTACTATTATGAAGACTTCTCTTGAATCGACTACAACTGTGTGGGAACACTACTTCTCAACCAATCAATCTGCTACTATGTACTTATGCTATTTGACTGCTTTGAATTTGTCTCTATAAACACTTCATATTGCTCGAAAAATGGTTCTTTGATCTATAGTGTCCACTACATAGACTCCCCCTGTTCAACATACATATTTACTCGGAGTCTCCAAACCGGATGGCTCAGAAAAATACCCGCTCTGATGCAGAGTAATCTTCCTCTTCGTCTGTAGACTCATAATCTCTCTGAACTTTGACTTCTTCATTTATGCATGTGGATTTATTTCGCACTACAATTCCTGAAAGTACAATTTATTAAACATGTTCCTTATTCACCTGCTCTTCTTTTCTTTTTTGCACTACAAATCCCGTGATCTCTAGGACTTGTTCTTTATTCACTTGTTCTTCTTGTTTTTCATTTCTTCTCCAAACCTTCCTATATCTGACAATTTTCTTTTTCCCTGTAGATTTGTTTTCATCTTGTACTATTGCTAATCCTGCAATCTATGGGACCTGGTCTTTATTCACCTGTTCTTCTTGTTTTCTTTTCCATACTTTCTTATATATGATATCAATGTTCTCTTTCATGGAAGTATCAATCATGCTTCTACAATCACGAGCTATGTGTCCATAGTTATGGCATTTGTAACATTCAATGTTATGTGGGGCCACATAAACATTTATTGCTTGAACATTTCTTCCATAAGCCCTGCAATCTATAACCTTATGTCCTAAGTTAGTACAATAAAAACAATGACCATAAAAGAAATTTACATACCTGGGAGTGAATGATCTTCTTTGTGGTGTAGTCCTTTTGAATTCTTGCATTGGCTGATCATAATCTTCTCTTTTGTGGATCCTTTCATTATGGTTGAAGCTTCTTTGCCGCCTGAATGTGGTAGGTCTTGTTGAAGATGTATCTCTATTATAGTCATTCTTCTTTGATTCTTGCTGACCATGATTCCTTCATTAGAGTACTTCTGCATAACTCTTACTCTTTTCTTCATTCTTCTTTTCTAGCAACCTGGATGGCTTCTCTTCAACATTCTCTATGGATGATATGGATGTTTCTCTCTCTTCAATGTTCTGACTGAGCTTGATGATTTTAATTCTCAATGTGACAACTTCTTCTTTAAGCTTCTAAACCTCCTCTTCTCTCTTCATCATTTGAATCTTCATGACTTCTTCT
Organism: Picea glauca; assembly: GCA_000966675.3. Classification (NCBI taxonomy): domain Eukaryota; kingdom Viridiplantae; phylum Streptophyta; class Pinopsida; order Pinales; family Pinaceae; genus Picea; species Picea glauca. Next base: position 233,596 of record JZKD02S0615968.1, read on the forward strand.
ATTCTCTTTGCTTCTTCAAGTTGGATCTTCAATGCGATTATTTCATCTTCAAGTTCTCTTTCATGTTGACTGAATTGTGCTTCATGATTCTTTTCCTTTTCAATCTCAGGATTTTCTTCTATTTCATTTGGATTTTTTGTCTCATCACTTTCAATCTTCAAATAAGGGCATTCAATTTCAAGATGTCCTACTTCTTCACAATTAAAGCAAAAATACAATACACACTTATGTTGACTTCATACTCTTCTTCTTCTGAATCTATCTAACATGATGAGCATCATGCCTCTTGTTATGTACCTACATCTTCTTTAGAAATATCCGACTCTATGATGGAAGAAGAATATATATTATGCAACTTATCCCAGATTTCTTTAACTGATGAACATTTTCCCACTTTGTCCTTTACTGAATCAGGCAATCCTTCCAAGATAAAATCCATTGCTATTTTTTTTTTCCTTTTCAATTCCTTCTTGGCTGCAGTCTTTGGAGGTTTCTTTGTAGTGGTGTATCCTGTAACAACTAATTGCCAAACATCATATCCCTGTGCCTGTAAAAATGTTTTTAGCCTGATACTCCACATTTCATACTTCATACCCTTCTAACCATTGAACATTGTTGCTCCATTCACACTACACTCCATGATCTACTTTCTAGTGGTTAAACTGTTTCCTTGAAGGAACCTGCTCTGATACCAATTGTTGGAATACTAAGAGGGGGGAGGGGTGAATCAGTATGAACACTTTATACCAATTTTAACCATAAAGTATATTCTTTCACTTTATCAACAATGTTCAACAATTTATCATCAATGTATCATCTATGATTGCATTCAACATATATATCATAAGCATGTAATCATAAGTAGCATCACATCAACATCACATCAAGAACACAATACACCAGTATTTAAGTGGAAACCCAAATTGGATAAAACCATATAATTCTTTCTTATATATATCAAGAATTCATTCATAGGAAGCACCAAGTTCCCAATTCTCCAGCTGCAACTGGAAGGAGGCTACAACCCCCTATTTACAGGCTCCAACCTAAAGGAAGCTACAACTCCCTGAATTCTCTGGCTCCAACTAGAAGGAGGCTACAACCCCCTAGGTTCTCCGGCTCCAACTGGAAGGTGGATACAACCACCTTGTTCTCAGGCTCCAACCTGAAGGAATCTCCAACTCCCTGATTCTACGGATCCAACTGGAAGGAGGCTACAACCCCCTTTCCTTGCCCCGTCCAACCACCATGAAATATAATTGTAGACCAACTGTCACTACCACAATCACTTCCACTGTCACTACCACTGCCACTGTCACTATCACTGTCACATCAATCACTATCATAATAACATTTCCAACCAATCACTATCTCATCCACGAAACCAAATCCACTCTCATCCACATGCAACTCATGCCAAGATCACCAAGAGCATATCTCAAACCATATGATCAACAACACCAACACATGCCTCTACCAAGCATGTACCAATATCACCATATACCATCACATGATATGTGTCTCAACCAAGTACCAACCTGTACCATGCATCAACCATGCATCACCATGTACCTCAACCTGTACCATCAACCATGTATCATAACAAGTGCATCAACCATGAACCAAGCATGTACCTCAACCTGTACCATCAACCACATACCATAACAAGTTCATCAACTATACCAAATATCAATCCTATACCATATCATGTGCCAAACATGTACATCAACCATGTACATCAACAACCTATCACATTAATCTCATCAACCAATCAGATCTGATCACATAGATCTCATACCAACTGTCACAAGTGTATAGCTCAAACCATGTACAACTATGTCTCTCTAATCATGTGCCATACATATACAAACATTCATAAACCAAGTGTAGTGAACCATCACATCAACCAAGCATCAAACACTCACTTTTATGCAGCCACAATCTGTACCAATAACTTCATCAATAAGAGAATAAGATCTTCATCAAACTTTACCTTAGTCTCACGAGACTAGTTTTTGGATTAGTCAACAACCCTAACTTTCAACGAGCATAACTTCGTACCTATAATGAATACAGGTCTGAAAATTGTACACAATATTATTCAATGTCTTCTATGCAATTCCTCCAAGTTTCACTACTTGGAACATCCCAGAAATGGATTTATAGAAAAAATGGTAGGCCTTTTGAATTATGGATTATTCTAGAGAGTGAACTTGTAGAGCATGCCATGCATGGAATATTTTATATCTGGATATAAAAATTGCACATAACATACTAAAGTCTGTACTCTATCCAATGGATTTTGTCTCACTAAATTTGGATCTTCTAAGAAGAAGTTATGACCGTTTTACCCAGAACACTTGTTTAAAACTAGTTTCAGGATTAGTCAAAAGCCCAATCTTTTACATAGTGTATATCCCAAAATACAACGATGCAGAAGCTGAAATTTCTACCACATGTACCTTGATATGTGTTCTCAACAACCTCCAATTTTTGCTATCTAAATCATCTAGAAAAATAAGTTATCGCGAAAATGGTGAGGTGACCTGTAAATAACATACCTTAAAACACATCATTAAAATACTTCATCCTCCCTTGGATTTTCGGCCTTCTTTACTTCACCTTCCCTCTAAAATTCGCCTCAGATCTCTTTGGTTACCTCTGTCACTTATATATATTCAATATGTTCAATAGGTGCTAATGTGAGTCTCTTGATATCTTATCTATACTTCCCAAGTAACTTCCTTTAGGGACAACTTGTAATTGTTTACCCCTTCTCCTCAATCTAGGGCTAACCCACTTTCTTGTTGCAACCAACTTTTCCTTAATTAGTCAAATCATAAATACTTTGTTGCAACTCCTTTATCCTTAGTTATCTTCTTGTTGCAACCAATTTACCCATAATTAATTAATTTCTTGTTCAATCACTTTGACTATTCAACCTTCTTGTTACAACTACTTTACCCATAATTAATTTCTTGTTGCAACCACTTTGACTAGCAAACTTTTTGTTACAACTAATTTACCCATAATTAATTTCTTGTTATAACCACTTTGACTAGCAAACTTATTGATTACTTTCTAGGAGCTTCTAGAACAATTGACTTCTTGTTAACCTTCTAGGGGCTTCTAGAATATTCTTGAGGGTCCTCCAACTTCACAAGGCTATATCTCACTAACTGTGAGGAACCACGTGACGTACCACATATAACCAGAAACGACATGACATGTACTATCCATCTATGATAGTGTTACCTGCAAACTCATTGATCTTCATGTCGTTATTCCTCATACAAACTCAGGTTCCTTAACCACACCTTCGAGGCTACATGTAGACTACATCAAATGCACCCAACCAACTTACCATCAATCTTGATCATACAACTATCCAACATATATGGACCTATCCAAGGGTTGACATTAATGACAACCAACTATCCAAACCAATTGTCCAACAATTGGTGTATGAAACCCCATTGTTTGTGGGACAAGGGATGCCCTCCATCCAATGATTCCACTGCTAAAGTCTATGGAGGTGTACATACTCTACCCCCCTATGGAATTGAACTTCTGACCTCTGAGGAGGAAAACACATGTTCTTAACCATTAGGCCCTAAATTGAATAATAATCTTTATCAAAATAGATGCCAACATCTTAAAAATGTTTTCTTAGTATTCTTAGCATTGATCACATCAAAAAGAAAATTGGTGCCCACAAAAATGTGTCAATATCACACTATGTTTTTGTTTTACTCTATTTCAGTAAATAATTAAAAAAATGTATT
>JZKD02S0615980.1:0-15853 GCA_000966675.3 Picea glauca
ATTCAATATGATCAAGTGTGATTAAATGAGAGCCTTGCCTCTTATTTATACTTTCATGTAGCATACCACTTTCCTTATTTTATGGATTTCTCCATTAACTTTATTATTTAAATAAAGTTAAATAATTAAGAGCCTTGCCACACTTTATTAGTCATCAAGTGTGATTAAATGAGAGCCTTGCCTCTTATTTATACTTTCATGTAGCATACCACTTTCCTTATTTTATGGATTTCTCCATTAACTTTATTATTTAAATAATTTCTTTTGCAAACACTTTGAATTTTTTGCGCTTCTAGATGACTCATGAGGGTTCTCCAACTTCACATGGCCATAAATCGCTAACTGTGAGGAGTTATGTGACATTCCACATATCACCGAAAATGGCATGACATGTACTATCCATCTAGAATAGTATTACCTGAAAATATATCAAACCTCATACCATTATCCATCAAACAAACTTGGGTCCATTACCCAAACCTTTGTGCTACCGGAATTCTCTACCATATATTCTTGAAGGGTTGAAACCAATGAAAACAAACCCAATTAATCAACAATATCCGCCTTTGTCATTGATGGCAACAATACTATGCAATATTGAATTCATGTGATGCAATATTGAAGTCATATCACTCATGCTCCCTCTGCGACCATCGCTCCCCCTAGAACCATGCCTCTATGCTCTGCATCTGGTAAATATCTCCCCCTTTATCATCAATGGAAAAGGTATATTTCCATTTGGGGTTTCTCCTCCTAACTTTCCTTGGGGATGCTCCCTATGATTGAACTCTTTTTGAAACTAATCTCCCAACCTGAAATGTCCTTGTTATGGTGTTTCCTCGTGTAGATCTAAGAAATAAAAGATAATAATTAGAAAGCATTCATTTTGGAGTAGAAATTAATCCAAGTCTCTGGTGAATATACTCAAAGGATTCTCTTTGAATCGGTTTTGTAAAGATGTTTTCCACTTGTTCTTTTGTGCACACATATTCAACTATGATGTTCTTCTTTGCAATTTGTTCCTGTAAAAAGTGATACTTTATTGGAATGTGTTTCTTCTTGGAGTGCATCACCAGGTTCTTTGATATATTGATGGCGCTTGTATTATCACAATAGAATGGAATGGTCTCATCATAATCAACATGTATATCTGTCAGAGTTTGTTTCATCCATAGAACTTGTGTACAACATGTTGTTGTTGCAATATACTATGCCTTGGTTGTAGATAATGATACTGATGATTGTTTCTTTCTTAACCATGATACTAAAAACTCACCAAAGTAGAAAGTTTCTCAACTAGTGCTTTGTCGGTCATCAATGAAACCTAACCAATTTGCATCTATGTAGGAAATAAGTGATATATCCTTTCCTTTTGGATACCATAATCCAAACTCTTATGTTCCTTTGAGATATCTAAAAATCCTCTTTGCTACTAATACATGTGATTCGGTGCTTCTTGAAATTGTGCCACCTGTCCAACTTTCGACATTACATCTGGTCTGGATTCTATCACATATAATAAGATAGCAATCATTGACCTATATTTCCTCTGGTCTATAGACTTTGAATCATCATCTTTCCTCAACTTGCAATTGGTTTGCATAGGAGTGGTAATTGACTTGCAATCTTCCATTCTGAACCTCTTTATCATTTCTCTAATATACTTAGTTTGATAAATAAAAATTCCTTGGTTTCTTTGACATATCTGAAGACCCAGAAAGAAGGAAATTTCTCCAAGTAATGACATTTCAAATTCATTTTGCATATCCTTTGCAAATTTCTAGCTTAACCTGTCATCAATACTTCCAAAAATAACATCATCAACATAAACTTCAATTAATAAAATATTGTATTGAGTTACCTTGATGTAGAGGTTGTTGTCTGTACTTCTTTTTCTGAACCCTTCCCGCTATAGATATTTATCCAGTCTAGAGTACAATGCTCTAGGATCTTGTTTTGTACCATACAAGGCCTTCTTCAATTTACACACATAATATGCATTCTCTGACAACTGAAATACTTCTAGTTGTTCAATGTAGACTTCTTCTTCAAGTTACCTATTCAGAAAATATGATTTCATGTACATATGATACACTTTAATATTCTTGGATCATGCATAAGCTAGGAGAAATGGGATTGCTTCCATTCCGGAAAATGGAGAAAATGTCTCTTCAAAGTCGATTTCTTCAACCTATGCATATCCTTTACACACCAATCTACCTTTGTTCCTTGTAACCTGTCCATATTCATTGAATTTATTTATGAATACCCACTTTGTGCCAATCACATTCTTATTCTTTGTTCTTGGAACCAATTCCCAATTGTCATTCTTCTCTATTTGATCCAATTCTTCATCCATGTCCTTATTCCAAAATTTATCCTAGCTGGACTCTTAGACAATGTTTGGTTCAATCGTAGATGAGATTCCTAGGTGCGTTTGTTCTGGTGAATAGATTCTTCTTCTAGTATCAACTCCTACATATTTGTTTCTGATAATCTGATCTGAAGGATGATTCTTATGTACTCGTTTGCTCGGTGTCTTTGAAGTCACTTATTGAACTTGATCTTCTACTTCTGTCTGATACTCTTCACATTCCCCTTATACTTCTTATTCATCTTATACTTCTTCTTCGTAAATTTGTTCCATTGATTAATTTTCTTCTTCCTTTAATTATCATTCACCTGTTTCATCAATTGTTACATTGATGCTTTCCACAACTTTGTTCAACCTCAAATTGTAACACTTATATTCTTTCGTTGTACTTGAGTAACCAACAAGTACTTCTTTGTCCACACGAGAGTCAAACTTTCCCATTCTTCAATATCCTCTTTTGATGTAGCATTTGTTTCCAAATACTCTGAAGTGCTTCACATTTTTTGGTCTTCCTTTCCATAACTCGTAGGGAGGTTTTCCAGTGGTGTTTATGAGCATTACTCTACTTTGAATGTGAACCGTTGTATGTACCGTATGTGTCCAAAATATATCTGTCAATTTGTGATCAGGATTTATGAGAAGAAATAAATGACTACAGATTATTAACAAGTACTTAACAAAAAATAACATAGATAAAGTAAACTGGTTTTATATTCAATAATGAAATAAGCTGAAACTGTAAAATGTAACGGAAACAAACTTGTTGGAATGGTGGTGGTTTATCTCTGAGAAGATATGTGATGGTTTCTCTCCTTCGCAAGAAGATGATTAAAATGAGGCTTTGAAGGAATTTTTACAATAAAAAGGAATGCCAAAAACCCTATACATCCGAAAACCTAACCCTAGGAGATGAAGCGCCAAAATTCATGTGGGCCCCGTTTCGATAATTTAGTACATCAACTTCCTCGGGTTGTAACTTTTTCATACGATCTTAGTTTTAGGCGTATGATAGACCGTTGGAAAGGTATCATCGAGGAGATTCATTTTGGAAGAAATATCAAGGAAAATTCCACATTTCAATGCATTTTTCCCAAAAAAACATCGTTTAGGGCCTCAAAACAGGTCCAAAAACTGCTAAAAATAGTAAATTACCAAAATTGTCAGAAACTTGTTTTGGGCTAGTTAGAAAAGGTGGGTGGCCATCAATATCCACCTGGATCAATCCTCCCTCCTTAGGAAGAAATTCTCTCCATTTCGTTGAGTTACCCCATTAGATTAGGAAATTTCTGTTGAATTTGGCCCCAAGTGAGCCACTTGCCTTGGTGCGGGAGTTGCCCTTCTTTGACGACTCGATAAAGATGGATCCTTTATTGTTGAGTACCCTTGATCTGTGTGTCCACAATATGATCACTAGATGCCTATTTTATGTAGTTTTGGTTGAGCTCTGTTGGTGTCAATTGTTTTTCTACTTCTGAGGTGTCTAATAATGGTGGGAAATAAGGGAGAAGGAGATCCACGTTGAACACTCGGTGCAGGCCAAGGAAAGGAGGAATGTTGAGCTCAAAAGAATTATCCCTCACAGCCTTGGTGATGGTGTATGTCTCATAACGGAGTGGGATAAGCTTCCGATGGGGTCTTGTAAGGCATTATTTTTGCAAGTGCAACCAAACTTTGTCACCCACCTGAGACTTATGTGGCACTCAATGTTAATCATGGTGCTACTTGTACTTGTCATTGGACTTATGTGGGATATCTTGAACCTATTGTAGGATGTGTTGGATCTTCTCAATGAACTAGGTGGCTTTGTCAGCTTTAGTTGGAGCAAGAGATGAGTCTGTCGAGGTGACTACAAAGGGAAGTGCAACATCTATGGGAGCCAATGGTTGGAATCCAAATCCCACCTGAAAGGGAATGTGGCTAGTTGCGCTATGCAGGGCTCGGTTGTAGCTATGTTGGACATAGGGAAGGCCCGTATCCCATGTGAGAGGGTACTTGGAATTATACATGTGAAGGATATGCATAATCATTAGATTTACATCCTCGGTTTGGCCATTTGTCTGGGGCTGGAAGGTCGTGGATTTGGTGAGCTTGGTGTCCAGCAGTGACTAGAGGCTCGACCAAAATGTGTTGAGAAATTGACTATCCCAATATGAGACAATGGTTTGTGTGATTCCAAAATGTACCTAGACCTTTTCAAAGAATAACTTGGCAGTGGCCTCTGTTGTGATGCTCTTTTTGCAAGCAACTAGAATCTCCATCTTATAAAAGTGATCAACAACCACAAAAATAAAGTCATTTCTCTACTTGGTGGATGGGAGGCCTGACATGTAGTCCATTGAGATGGATTCCCATGGCCTGTCAGGAGTAGGATGAGGGGTGTACAAGCCCTATTTCTTAGTGGTCGGTTTGGAAATAGTGCAGGCAGTGAAGGACCTGATATACTTCCTAACCTCATGTCAAAGTTTTGGCAAGTAGAAATGTTTTTGTAGCATCGCCACTATCTTTTCGATGTTGAAGTGTCCTGCAATATTACTATAGTGGGCTTCCTAGATCAGCTTCGCTCTCTCACTTGATGGAACAAAAATATGTCCCATATGACACAAAAAAAAATCCTGAAGATGGAAATTATCGACAACTGTGTTTCCACCCAAAATTTGGTAGGTGGTGGGGAAGTCTGGATATGTCTCATAGAGTTGGAGCCATCCATAGGTCTCATGGCTGCAAGAGTCTATCACCGTGGTGAGTGTCATGACCGGTGATCTTCTAAGGCAATTAGAGACGCGATTGGTGCTTCTTGTTTTATACTTGATGTTGAGGTGGAATTGTTGCAAGTATGTGGACCACTTTTGATGGTGGTCATTCTTCAATTTTCCTTGTGTCTACATGAACTACAGTGGCTTATGATCAGTGTGGATGACTATCTCCTTCCCAATAATGTAATGTCTCCACTGGCGGTAGGCTTTCACAATGGAGTACATTTCTTTGTCATAATTAGGGTACTTACAAACAACATCTGATAGTGTATCACTATGATAGGCCACAGGGTAGTCATGTTGAGTGAGAAAGGTGCCCACAACATAGTCTAAAGAATTTTTCTCGATATCAAAGGGTTGTTGCAGGTCTTGTAGTGAAATTACTGGGGCTAAGTACAAGCGTTGCTTCAAGTCTTCAAACACTTGTTGTTGGGACTGGCCCCACGCAAATTTTTCCTTATCACCACCCCTGGTTATTTGGATGAGGGCCCATGCAATATGGGAGAATCTGAACAAAATCTTGTGGTAGAAATTGGCAAGGCCCAAAAAGCTCTGAAGCTCAGTGAGCGTGGTTGGGGTTGGCCAGTCATGGATGACTTGGATATTGGCTGGATCCACATGTATGTTGTGCTAATCAATGATGTATCCTAGGTAATGGACCCTATCCCTGTAGAAGGACAATTTTTCCAAGTTGGTGTATAGCTTGTGCCACCATAGGGTGTGCATAACCTATTGAATATGTTGCAAGTGTTTAACCCAAGTATTGTTGTAAATGAGAATGTCATGCAGATACACCACTACAAATTATTGGTGAATGTTTGCAGGATATTTTTCATCATCTTCATGAAAGTGGTTGGAGAATTTTTCAAACCAAAGGGCATGACCAACCATTCAAAAAGGCCTTCATTTTACTTGAAAGAGGTCTTCCATACATTTGTCTATTCTATCGGGACCAGGTGGTAGCCAGAATTCAGATCAATCTTATTGAAGTATCTGGCCCCAGTGAGTTGATCAAGGAGGCCATCGATTCAGGGAATCAGGTACCAGTTTCTGACTGTGATTTTATCCAGAGCCCGATAATCAATGCAAAGTCACCAAGTTGCATATTTCTTCTATACCATCATAATTGGGCTCTCGCAAGGTGATGAGTTGGGATGGATGTGCCCCTTGTGGAGCAGTTCTTGGATCTGTCACTTGATCTCCTCATTCTCTAGTAGAGAGCGACAGTAGACTATCCCATTGGGCAGTGATGCGTCAGGGGTCCGATCGATGGGGTGCTTGACCTGGAAGTGCAGAGGTACCCCAGTAGGTGAGGAGAAGATATTTGAGTATTCTTCCATGACCTTATCTACTTTCTTCTATTGTGTGGATAGGTCGTCCGCAGACACCTTGGATGTGGTTGTGATCTTTCTCTTATTATAAGAGAAAATCACGAAGAAGACAAACTTTCTTGTATGAGATATGAACTTCCTACATTTGTTAGAAAATATCAAGGAAATATCACTAGGAGGGATTGCCTCGGGTATCCTATACAATTTCCTTTTCAAAGTAATAATAACACTTTGAGAACTAGACTCATATACAACATGACATTTCCATAAATAAGGTTGGCCCAAAAAAACATCACAAACTTCAAGAGGAGAAACATCACACAATACCTCGTGTGTTGGTAGCCACCGAAGGATTTGCACGAAACTATCCATCATCTCGTTTCTCTATTACATGAAGGCTTCCTCAATAAACAGTTTGAAAGGATCTCGCGTCCTGTCATCTTTATTTTCTCCTTCCATGAGAGGTCACTTGGGTGTGTGATAGATTTTTTCCTCAAGAGAAACAAGCTCGAGACCCAACTCTTTGTACTTCGACCTCGTTGGAGACATGCATTAAGATGACAAAGAGAATACCAATCTGATACCACTAATCTGAATTTATGAGCAGAACGAAATGACTACAGATTATTAATAGGTTCTTAACACAAAATAATAGAGATAAAATCAAACTGGCTTTATATTCAATAAGGAAATAAGTTGAAACTGTAAAATGCAGTGGAAACAATCTTGTTGGAATGGTGGTGGCTTATCTCTGAGAAGAGATGTGACAGTTGCGATCCTTCGTAAAATGATGATTACAATGAGGCTCTAAAGGCATTTTTACAATAAACAAGAATGCCCAAAACCCTAGAAATCCAAAAGCCTAACCCTAGGATATGAAGCTCCAAAAGTCATGTGGGCCTCGTTTGGGTAAGTTAGTACATCAACTTCCCAGGGTCGTAACTTTTGCATACGATCTTCATTTTAGGAATATGATAGCCTATTGGAAAGGTATCTTCAAGGAAATTCATTTTGTAGGAAATATCAAAGGAACATACATATTTCAACATGCTTTCCCAAAAAACATTGTTTAGGGCCTCAAAACGGCTCAGGAAGTGAAAAACTGCTAAAAATAGTAAATTACCAAAATTACCAGAAAATTGTTTTGTGCCAGTTGGAAAAGGTGGGTGGCCACTGATATCCACCTAGATCAATTTGGAATCCATTAAAATTGTTCATTCCATTTCTTGTACTTTCCTATTCTTTCTTTCAATAACTCCATTCTGTTGAGGTGTCATAGCAATGGAGATTTTCTTTTTTATTCCATGCCTGTTGCAATAGTGCATAAACTCCTTTGAAGTGAACTCTCCTCCATTATCATATCTCAAACATTTGATTTTTGAATCCATTTCACTTTCAATCATTTCCTTGTAGACCTTGAAGTTTTCAAAAGCTTCTGACTTATTCCTCAGAAATCAAACTACAATCATTCTTGTATAATCATCAACTAATAACATAAAGTATGTCTCACCCTTTAAACCATTTTTTGTAGTTGGTCCAACTAGATCAGTATGCACAATTTTCAGTGGTCTTGTCGTTGAATATTCTTTTGATTTAAACATATTCTTTGTTTTCTTTCCTTGTTGACAATGCTTGCATAAAGTATTGGTTGGTTTTGTAATCTGGGGCATTTCTCTAACTGCTTCCTTTTTGTTGACTTTGACAAGGTTATCAAAGTGTATGTGACCCATTCTTTTGTTCCATATCCAAATTTCATCTTCCTTTCCTAGACAACACTTTTCATTTCCAATTTCACTTAGTACCTATATATTGATTGAAGTTCTTCTAGCTATTGCAATCAATTTTCCTAAACCTTATTTTCTTATATCGCACTTTTTTTAATCGAAAGTAAATTTGTGAACTTGGTCACACATTTCACTCACACTTAAAATATAATGTTTCATATCTTCTACTAGTAGAACATTTTCTTCCTTGGTATTCTTGTTTCCAATTCTAACTGTTCATTTTCCAATGATTTTAGTTGAATCATAATTTCTGAAGGAGACTGACCCATATCATTCCTTTCTTAATGTAAGAAACTTGTCTTTATCAACTGTGTTTCTTCTACTTAGCTTGTAGAGAGAGTGTGCATTCCTCATTGCTATATTGATTCTTCTTTCTTATAAATGTTCTCTTCTGAGGTTCATGTCTATGATTGTTGTTGTTATGTTTTGGTTCTCTAGGAGGAATTATCATTCTGCAATCTTTGGCCATGTGTCCAAATTTGTTACACATGCAACATTCCACTTCAGTGCTCAATGATTCAAACCTATTGTAACCTCTTCTCAATGTTTCACTGGTCCTTATTGGATAACCCTTTTGTGTATGACTTTAAAAGTTGTTTATGTTCCTATTGTTATCTCTTCAATACATATATTTATGTCCAAAATTATTACATGCATAACATAAACCAAAAAATATAGTTTGATACCTGGGAGTTGAAGATCTTCTAAAAGGAGTTTCTCTTCTGAATCCTTCTTCTTCCTGAGGCATATCTCTCGGATGTTGATTCTAAAATCTGAATCTTCTTGGTGGAGGAGTGTCCCTGTAATATTCTTTGTAGGTCTTCATATCCCCTTTGATTGTTTCTACATAACATTTTCGATATGTTTATTTTTCTGTTGTTTTGGAGCTTGATCCATTTTCTGTCTGATTGTATCCAAGTTCAGACTTGTCATGATGGGGATTTTGACTGTTGATAATGTCATCCAAAACTTTTGAGTTGTTCTGCATATTTTTATTTTGGAGATCATTTCTTAATGTGGCAATCTCTGCTTCCAAATTTCCAATGATTTTGTCTCTTTATTCCAGTTGTTCTTTGAGTGCTTTTTCAATTCTTTTATCTTCTTCTATTTGAACCTTCAAATTTGTGATCATTTGTTCTAGTTCTTAAGTGTCTTATTTATTGTCTAGTTCCACTTGTAGCTTCTTGTTTTTCTTCTTTTCTCTTCTTATAACTTCTATGGCACACAAAAATTCTTATCGGTATTCAACTTCTGCATATTCATATTCTTCTTCGTCCTCTTCATATTCTTCTTCGATGTCTTATTTTTCAGAGTCTTCTACTTCCATGAATATAACTCTTTATGTCTTACTGTCACTCGCTTCATCTTCATATGATGATGAGATGTCTTCTTTGGTGCATAAGTTTTTCTTGAAAACTTTCTTTGTGGATCGTTTTCCTTTATACGTTTGTTTTCTATTTGAGTAAGCTTCACCATTCCTCTTATTTTTCTTATGAGGAAATTTTTTAGCAAAATGACCAATACCAAAACAATCAAAAAAAATTAAAGGAAACTTACCTCTATATATATTGTTAGTTCCCTTCTTCAATATTCTAATGAAGTTGGCGACTTCTTCATTATCTTCCAAGATTTCACTGTTGTTGCTATGTTATTTTTCCTTTTTCTTTCCCTATTTTTTTTACCTTTTGGATTCTTTGAAAGTTGCTTCTTTTATATATGGATTTTCTTGTTCAATTATCATTTCATATCCTCTGAAGATTCCATGTATTTCATCCATGCTTATTGAGTCTAGATCTTCTGTTTCTTCTAGTGTTGATATCTTAGGGTCAAATCTCATAGGAAGAGATCTTATTACCTTTTGAACAATTACATATTATTTGATTTCTTTTCCCGATCCTATGATTCCATTTATTGTTTCATCAAATCGTAAGAAATAAGATGCAATATTATGACCTTCAGTCATCTTTAGTTGTTCGAACTGACCTCTGTAAGTTTGAAGTTTTGCTTCTTTGAATTTTAAATCTCCTTCATAAATATTTTGAAGTTTGTCCCAAATCTCTTTAGCGGATTTACAATGTATAACTTTGGTGAATATCGATTCACAAATACCATTCAGAAGTGCATTTGTGGATTTGGAATAATTCTGACCAATTTTTATTGCTCTTTCATTTATTGGTGAAACTGTTGGTTCTTTGTATCCACATACAATTGATTGCCAATTTTCAAATCCATGTGCCTGTATATATGTTTTCATCCTTATCTCCAAAATGCATACTTATGTCCATCAAATTGTGTTATTCTATTTTTATACATGTTGTTGCTCTCCATGATCTATCTTTCAGTGGTTAAACTGATTTCTGAAGGAGACTGCTCTAATACCAATTGTTGGATTACTGAGAGGGGGGGTGAATTAGTAATACATAAATGTAATCATTTTTAACCATATAATGCAAGTGTTATATCAGTGTAGCATTATCATCCAATAATTTCAGAGTAAATAAACAATGAACAAATGAACAATTATACACATACACAATACACCATTGTTTTTATGTGGAAACTCAAAGAGGGAGAAACCACAGAATGATTTTTCTTCTATATATTGAAGAATTAAATTAATTGGAAGCACAAAATTCCTTTGTTTTCCAGTTGAAACTGGAAGGAGGATCCAACCCCATATTTTCTCAGGCTACAACTTGAGGGAAGCTCCAACTCCCCAATTCTCTAGCTATAACTAAAAGGAGGCTACAACCCCCTAAGTTCTTTGGCTACAACCACCTATCCTTTCCCCATCCAAATACCCTAAAATATAAGTAGAATGATGGAACCACTATCACACTATCATTGTGAGATATACCATTGTACAACTGTGCCAACCTATACCATCGTTCTACAACCAACCTATATCATTGCCCTGCAATCAACCTGTACCTGAACTGAACATGTATAAACCAATATACAACAGATACGTGACCTGTAGTTCTGTAGCACATGTATGTACGATCCCTATATGTTTTGTATCCCACGTATGTACGTGACTAAACTATTATGTAGCCTCTTTATTACTTATGAAAACTAGGGTTTTCTTTCTTCTGAAAACTTTTGGCCTTCTGTAACTTCTTTCACATAGATTTGCAACATGTCGCTGTATCCATACTGTATCTATACCTTGTGCATGCATCCTCATACATAACCTTTACCCAAAAACTCTATATCTCTCTAGTCATCTACCATAAGTGTGTGTAATCATGAACAAGTATAATAACCCTCACCGTATCTACAATTCTAACCCATTATGATATTCAACCTCTCAATACATCAACCAATACATTCTCTCAACCATGTACCACAAAAACCCTTACCCATATGCCAAAAAATACAAGATGTGCCTCAACTCTAACAAGAAGTATCAATGATAAATATACGAGCACTGTATTTATGTAGATATGAATTATACAGACGATCCCATGCAACTACTAGTCTCTCTAGGGAGAATCATCAAATATCCATAACCATTTCTCATGCATACATCAAAATCCAACTATTTATAGAAACAAGACATACCTTTTGATCCAATGGATAGATATGATGTATCTTAGAACTGTATACCTTTCTGGGAGCTTGATCTCATAATATAGAACCTCTACATCTTCATCTTCTCAAGTTTCCATGGATTTACCCACATGTATGAACCCTAATACACTACCAGCCTGCGTATGTAGACACCCTAATACATTGTCAGCCCATGTATGTATGAACCCTAATACATTGTCAGCCTGTGTATGCCTCATAATTTAAGGTTTTTTAGTATTTCATGTAATTCCAAAAGTTTTGTCATCAACCCTTCGTACTACCTTAGACTTTTGGAACTTCATATGTATCAATGAGTACTCACAATAAGCCTTACAAAACAAAATATATTCAATATGTTCAAGTGTGATTAAATGAGAGAGACTTTCCTCTTATTTATACTTTCATATAGCATCCCACTTTCCTTATTTTAGAGATTTCTCCATTAACTTTATTAATTAAATAATTTATTTTCCAAACACTTTGAATTTTTGGGGCTTCTAGATGACTCATGAGGGTTCTCCAACTTCACATGGCCATAACTCTCTATCTGTGAGGAGTTATGTGACATTCCACATACCACCAGAAATGGAATGACACATATTGTCCATATATAATAGTATTACCTATAAATATATCAAAACTCATACCATTATCCATCAAGCAAACTTGGTTCCATTACCCAAACGTTTGTGCTATTGGAATTTGCTACCAGACTTTCTTCAAGGGTTAACATCAATGACAAAAAACCCAATTAATTAACAATATCCCCCTTTGGCATTGATGGAAACACTTTGATGCAATATTGAATTCATGTCATGCAATACTGAATTCATATCACTCATGCTCCCCATGTGACCATCGCTCCCCTAGAACCATGCCTCTGTTAAATATATCCCCCTTTGTCATAAATGGAAAAGGTATATTTCCATCCAGGGCTTCTCCTCCTAACTATACTTGGGGATACTCCCCATGACTGAACTCTTCCTGAAACTGATCTCCTGACCTGAAATGTCCTCTTTATGGTGCTTCCTCGCCTAGATCTAAGACATATAAGATAAGCATTCAAAAACATTCATTTTGGAGTAGAAATTACATTGAGTCTCTAGCGAAGATAATCAAAGGATTCTATTGGAATTGGTTTTGTAAAGATGTCTTCCACTTTTTCTTTTTTTCCCACATATTCAACTCTAATGTTCTTCTCTGCAACCTGTTCCCATAGAAAGTGATACTTTATTGGAATGTGATTCTTCTTGGAGTGCATCACGGGGTTCTTTGAGATATTGATGGCTCTTGTATTATCACAATAGATTGGAATGGTCTCATCATACTCAACATGTATATCTGTCAAAGTTTGTTTCATCCATATAACCTGTGTACAACATGTTGTTGTTGCAATATACTAGGCCTCGGTTGTAGATAATGATACTGATGATTGTTTATTTCTTAACCATGATACTAAATACTCACCCAAATAGAACGATGCTCCACTAGTGCTTCATCGATCATCAATTCAATCTGCCCAATCTGCATCTGTGTAGGCAATAAGTGATAGATCATTTCCTTTTGGATACCATAATCCAAACTATTATGTTCCTTTGAGATATCTGAAAATCCTCTTCACTGCTAATACATGTGATTCATTTGGTGTTGCTTGAAATCATGCCACCTATCCAGCTTCCTTCATTACATCTAGTCTAGATGTTGTCACATATAGTAAGTTACCAATCATTGACCTATATTGCCTCTAGTCTGTAGACTTTGAATCATCATCTTTCCTCAACTTGCAACTGGTTTGCATAGAAGTGGTAATTGGTTTGCAATATTCCATTCCAAACCTCTTTAACATTTCTCTGATATACTTAGTTTGAGAAACAAAAATTCCTTGGTCATTTTGATGTATCTGAAGACCCAAAAAGAATGATAGTTCTCCAAGCAATGAAATTTCAAATTAAATATGCATATCCTTTGCAAATGTTTGGCTTAACCTATCATCAATACTTCCAAAAATAATATCATCAACATAAACTTCAATTAATAAAATATTATCTTGAGTTACCTTGATGTAGAGGTTGTTGTTTGTACTTCCTTTTCTGAACCCTTCCTATTATAGATATTTATCCAGTCTATAGTACAATCCTCTAGGAGTTTGTTTTAGACCATACAATACCTTCTTCAATTTACACACATAATTTGTGTTCTCTGACAACTGAAATCCTTCTAGTTGTTCAATGTAGACTTCTTCTTCAAGTTCCCTATTCATAAAATTTGATTTCACATCCATCTTATACACTTTAATATTATTAGAGCATGCATAATCTTGGAGCAATAGGATTGCTTCCATTCTGAGAACTAGAGAAAATGTCTCTTCAAAGTCGATTCCTTCAACCTATGTGTATCCTTTATATACCAATCTATCTTTGTTCCTTGTAACTTGTCCATCTTCATTTAATTTATTTCTGAATACCCACTTTGTGCCAATCACATTCTTATTCTTTGGTCTTGGAACCAATTCCTAAGTGTTATTCTTCTCTATTTGATCCAATTCTTCATCCATGGACTTACTCCAAAATTTTTCCTTGTTGTCCTCTTCAAAAATGTTTGGTTCAATCATATATGAGAGTGTTAGGTGCATTTTTTTTGGTGAACGAATTCTTCTTCTAGTCTCAAATCCTACATCTTTGTTTCTGATAATATGATCTGAAGGATGACTCTTCTGTGCTTGTTTCCTAGGTGTCTTTGGAGGAACTTGTTGAACATTCTCTTATAATTTTGTCTGAACCTCTTCATCTTCCCCTTCTACTTATCCTTTATCTTCTGCTTCTTCTTCATAAAGTTGTTCCATTCATTCCTTTTCTTCTCCCTTTAATTTGCATCCACCTATTTCATCAATTGTTACATTGATTCTTTCCACAACTTTTTTCAACCTCAAATTGTAACACGTGTATGATTTCCTTGTACTTGAGTAACCAACAAGTAATCATTTTTCCAAATGAGAGTAAAAATTTCCCATTCTACCATATTCTCTTTTGATGTAGCATTTGCTTCCAAATACTCTGAACTGCTTCACATTTGTTGGTATTCCTTTCCATAGCTCGTAGGGAGTTTTTCCAGTGGTGTTTCTGATCATTACCATGTTTTGAATGTGAACTGTTGTATGTATTTCATGTGTCTAAAAGATATTTGTCAATTTGGAATGCATTAACATTGTTCGATCCATTTCATGTACTGTCATGTTCTTTATTTCAACAACTCCATTCTGTTGAGTTGTCCTAGCAATGGAGAATTCCCTTTTTATTCCATGTCTACTACAGTAGTCCATATATTCATTTGAAGTGAAATCTCCTCCATTATCAGATCTCAGACATTTGATTTTTGAATTCATTTCATTTTCAACCATTTCCTTGTAGACCTTGAAGTTTTCAAAATATTTTGTCTTATTTCTGAGAAATCAAACTGCAGTCATTCTTGTATAATCATCAACTAATAACATAAATTATTTCTCACCTTTTAAAACCTTTGTTGTAGTTGGTCCAACTAGATCATTATGCACAATTTCCAGTGGTCTTGTCATTGAATAATCTTTTGATTTAAATCTGGTCTTTGTTTTCTTTCCTTGTTGACAATGCTTGCATAAAGTATTGGTTGGCTTTGTAATCTAGGGCATTTCTCTAACTGCTTCCTTTTTCCTAAATTTGAAAAGGTTATCAAAGTGTATGTGACCCATTCTTCTGTGTCATATCCAACTTTCATATTCCTTTCCTAGAAAACACTTTTCATTTCCAATTTCAGTTAGTACATATATGTTGCTTGAAGTTCTTGCAACTGTTGCAATCAACTTTCCTTAACCTTCTTTTCTTATCTCGCAATTTTGTGAATTGAAAGTAACTTTATGAACTTGGTCACACATTTGACTCACATGTAAAAGATTATGTTTCATATCTTCTACTAGTAGAACATTTTCTTCCTTGGTATTCTTATTTCCAATTCTGATTGTGTCTTTTCCAATGATTTTAGCTGAATCATCATTTCTGAAGGAGA
>JZKD02S0616079.1:10089-21941 GCA_000966675.3 Picea glauca
TATTTCTGAATATTTGAATCCCTTAAATCTGTGCAACTCTGCAACAGTAGTCCTTCAATCTCTCAACCTTAGTCTATAGGTTCTAAGGTCTGGACTAGCCTGCGCACACCTTGCATGGCTTATGTGCTTGTCTTTCACTTTAGTTGAAATGAGAACAATGGTATCCCTCCTGAGCTTTCAGAGGTAAACTCTAAATTTTGTCAACGCACTCCTTGCAGACGCTTCACTACACTCCTTGCAGGAACTCTTACGAAACAATTGAAACTCATTCCCTTACTCTCTCAGACTTCAAATACTTAACATGAAATCATACATACATAGCATAAAAGCAAATGCACAACAGAAAAAGTAAAACAACCATAAGCATAGCATTCAGCATGTATACACAGAAAGTATTAGAACACCATGAATCTGAATTCAAAGCTTCATATATTAATCTCAGAACTTCTGTACATGGATTCTTCTCTGCTAATCTCTATTTCTCCTCTATGCTAATGTGCTTAATCCTGCTATCTCTGACTGATACAATGATACAAAGGTGAGGGTGTCTATAGTTGTTTTCCCTCCAGTTCCTAAAATTGTCTAATCTAGAATTTTTAAATCTACCTACTTTCATTAACTAGCATAAATGTCTCTACATCCTACAAATGAGAGTGGATCGCTCAAGATCTGTTTACAATATGGAAGTATGCCTTCTTACTATTTCATTAATGTCTGTGCATCCAAACTTTTAAAAACATTTCAAAACGTTTTTGACATGTGCCAAAATGTGATGGCATTCATCTCAGTTGTCTTTTGCCTCCACACTTGCTTGCTGCTGACGATGCTCCTGCATCATTCTGCAAGCCCACTCTGAATAGCATTCATAGCCTTAGCGTTGAAGCTGAATTCTAGCTTGTCATCCTTATTAGCTAGTACAACTGGCTTTACATAACCAGTCTCTATCACATCCCAGATGTTTGCATCTAAATCCATTATGTAGGTTCTCATCCTAACTTTCCAGAAGGAAAAGTTTGTTCCATTGAACAGGGGGCCTTATTGGTTGAAGTTCCTTCATGGCTAGTCATGTTTAAGCTCTAGGATCTACCCTTAGATACAAGGAACCCGCTCTGATTCCAATTGTTGAAAAACTAAGAGGGGGGGGTGAATCAATTGTTACTGTGCTTAAACAATTATGCACATTTAAAAATCTTTATAGAACACTCAATGGTGATCACAATATTGCAGGGAAGTAATCAATAGACTATTCAACATCAATCACACACATGAAATATATTGAGACAGGTATTTCCATATGAAACCCATAAAGGGAAAAACCTCTTCTTCTTGATATGATAATTAATCTTTATATTTTGTACATTATCATTCTTAGGAGCTCCAACTCCTTTTGATGCTACCACCTCTCTTTTACAAGAAGCAACTTGTTGAGAGCACCAACTCTCTGGTTTCTCTAGCACCCACTAGAAGGAAGCACCAACTCCCTAGTTTCTCTAGCACCCACTAGAAGGAAGCACCAACTTCCTGAGTGTTCCAACACCAACTTCCAATTACACAAGCACCAACTTTCATAACAGAGAACAATAGTTCTCCCTTGCATCACCCTACCACCCTGGTTTTTCTAACTGCAACCAGATGGAAGCTACAACTCCCTGTGCTCAAGCACCCACTTGAAACTCTGAGGACAACAGTTCTCCCTAGCACCTCCCTAACACCCTGAAATATAAATCTTTTATTTTCATAAATTTATCACAGTGATACAGTATTTATCAATGGCTTACCAGTCTCATCATTGTTCTGCTACATTGCTCTGCTCTGCCTGCATTCGTGTCTTCCTGCACACATCTCTTGCACTTTTTGTTCTTCTTCCTTTTATGCTTTGTGCGCCATGTCCATTCTATGCACTATGCCTCTTCTATGAATTTTAGTTGTTGCACATAGCATGCTTCTACTCGCATGAATCACACTCAACAGCAGCAACCATCTCTTGTTTGTTTTGCGTATATTTATGATTCCAAATCCTCTACCAGATCATCCATGCAACTCATCGTCTTCTTTGGTGGTTATATTGAGTCTGTTCATCATCAGTGGCTTATCCTAAGATTCTTTGCCTTCTCTGGCAGTGCAACACTTCGTCTTCTTTGTCACAGTTGAGCTTATCCTCTATGTTGCAGTTACAGACTTCAACACTTTTCCATCTGTCAATTATCTCTATGATCAGTCTTCATTCCACGGGAAGTTACCTTGAGGCTCTTCAGCTCCTTTAGAAATCACCCTACAACTCCTCGAGTTCTGTAACCGATATAATCACTCCATTCTGGCAGTTAGAGCCAGTCAATTATGGCTTCTTTGGCTTCTAAGCCACTTCCTTCAAGTGATCACTTGCGGTGACCATACGCCTGGTCTTAACGAGCGCTTGAGCACTTTATCAATTCAACGGCAATGATTCATTCTCCTAAAATGGACAACTGTTGTAACTTCATCATTTCTCCCTTCGGAGCTTTTGGGTTTCAAA
The DNA here is from genome assembly GCA_000966675.3 of Picea glauca. NCBI lineage: Eukaryota > Viridiplantae > Streptophyta > Pinopsida > Pinales > Pinaceae > Picea > Picea glauca. Next base: position 12,602 of record JZKD02S0616079.1, read on the forward strand.
CCTTTCAAAACTTCTGAATTAGAATTAACGAACAGATTGGACGGTTTACTTTCATTTCGCGGAAAGGGATCAATCGTCGGATTTGATTCTTACAAGGCTTAATCTGACGGCCAGGACTTAATCAACCGTTGAGATGGATGGCCACCTTTTACTTCGGGTCTATGGCTATTATACTTACGTTATCCTTCTATTGTGTCTTGATCAATGGTTGAGAGTGCACCCGACATCAGATCGACGGTTGAGATCTCCTTCGGGTCTCCGGACTTCGGAGATTTCAACTTTCAATAGAAATTCTTGAAGTGAGATTTCTAAGAAATCCTTGTTCAACTGAAATTTACTTCCCTTGATGATCAACGGTTGAGATTTGTCTCCAGGTCTCCGGACTTCGAAGATTTCAACTTTCAACTAGAAATCCTTGAAGTGATATTTCTTTGAAATCTCAGATCAGCTAACACGTACTTCTCTTGACAATCAATGATTGAGATTTTCCTTCGGAAATTTTCACGTTCTCCCCATCCACAAACTTCTGAAATTCTAGATCCATTGATGCGTGTCCCTTTCATATCAATGGTCGAGATATCCTTTGGGTCTCCGGACTTCGGAGATTTCAAATCTCAAGCCCCTTCTTTCCTCCGGAGTGATGTCACTTACTTAGGTCACTTTATGATGTGTCATGAGCCTAGTAGCTGCCACGTGTCACTCGGATTTGTGATTTCCACATACCTGAAATGCCAAATCAACTTGACACTTATCATTGTCTGATTGCGCCATGTGTCCTTGCTGACGTGGATCCTCATGTGGCACATGTTCTTCTCCTGGGTCTAATGGTTTTCCTAACTCCTGGTGTATCTTAGATCGACGGCTGAGAGTGACTTCGGACCTTATTCCTTCGGGATTTCAGGAATTTTGACATTTCTTCGGACATTTTGAAATTCTCCTGGAGTGACATAACTTGCTTACGTCACTTGTTGACATGGCACGAGCCAATTTCCTCTTGACACTTGTCATCATCTGATTATGCCATGTGTATTTTCTAACGTGGTCTGCCATGTATCCTTGTTGATGTGTTCTGCCACACGTCCTTGCTAACGTGGTTTGTTGACCAACAGCCTTGATCCAACGTTCCTCGTATGTCTTCCAAATCCGACGATCCTTATTCATTTTGGATTTCCGGACTTCGAGTTTTTATAATCTCAAACTTTTCGGAGCGTAACCTCATCGTATCTTTATATCCGAAGTGAATCATGTTCATTGATCAGGATCTTAGATCGACGGCTTGATCTTTTTGCGATGCAGCTCTTATGGCGTATCATGTCCTTCCACTTGGAATGATCCAACAGCTGACGAAAAATCGCATTTCATGAATTTTAAGTCTCAAGCTCTCCAGAGTGTAACCTCCTCACATCTTTAGATCCAAAGTAAATCTTGTTCATCAATCATGAATTAGATCGACGGCTCGATCTTCCTGCGATGCAGCTTTGCTGGCTTATCCTGTCCTTCCACTCGAAAATGATCTAGTGGTTAACGGAAATTTGCATTTCATGAATTTCAAGTCTCAAGCTCTCCAGAGTGTAACCTCCTCGCGTCTTTAGATCCGAAGTGAATCATGTTCGTTGATCACGAAATTACATCGACGACCTGATCTTCCTGCAATGCATCTTTGTTGGCTTATCATGTACTTCCACTCAAAAATGATCCAATGGTCGTGAGGACACTCGAAGCAGATCAACGGTCGATGATGATTGTGGAACCACAACTTGCGAGTGATTTAACTCAACACCCAAACTGCGCAATTTGAAGTTGTGCGTTGTTGGTGAGTCAACCATAATCGTCGATCTTTGAAGCTATAAGATTAGACGATTCTGACTAGTTGCGGGATTGGAACAAGCATGAAGTTTAATTCACCTTTCAATCTCCGCAATTCATCCCTTCCATAGATTTGGTGATTCTGCATCTGATGGTCATGATTTAATCTGACTTAAACTCATTGTTTTTTGGATTAACCACAGCCGTAGATCTTTGAAGCGAGTAGTTTAATTCATCTTTCTCTCCCCGCAATTCATCCCTGTCGTTAATTTGGCATGCAGATCTGATGGCCTTGATATGATCTGAGTTCTATCGTGCCATCTTTTCTAAGCTTTTGATCTTCATTCGTTAATTCTCCTAAGCTTTAATCTCCATTCACTTCTATACTACGCTTTCCTTTCTAAGTTGTGATCTTTGCTTGTTGTTCGTTGCTCCTCCTGAGCTTACGCTTCCTTCTGCTCTGCCTTCTATTCTTGCCATCAATGACAAGCACACTCTTTCCTGCAGAACATGCCAACAAAATATATCAGCCTTATGGCTGTAACATTCAATGTATTACAACAATAAAATCAGCCACTGAAATCCCCTCAAAATTTTCCAAAAAGTGCACTAGACCAAGAAGAATAAGTGTGCAAACTTTGAGCAAAATCCAATCATTGATAAGAGAGTTATTCAAGCAAATGAGTTAGGGTTTCTGCAGCCCTAATGGCTAAAGATGTAATTTTATAACAGCCGCAAGAAGTATCCCCTTGATGGGGACGACTTAATGGTTGTGAGGTGCCCAAGGCACAAGGAATACAATCCACTTTGCCAAAAGTAAAAAAGACCAAAAATAATGTTTCCCAATGCAATATTATATTTCTCCAATGCAATAATTAATGGCTAGTGCTCTTAATTGTTGGGTTAATGGGGTCATGAAAAGAAATAGCTAGAGAAGCTACCTCCTTGGGGGTGTAATCCCTTTTATTTTCCAAGGCAAGTTTCTCTAGCTAGGGTGTATGCCCTTATAATTCTCTTAGCAAACCCTTTTTTAACCAATAACATGAAGCATAAAGTGATGAATACTATGGTGGAGGCGTATTCCATTATGCTTCCCACCTAGCTCCTAGCACAATGACCTTGACTTGAAACAAATGATAGCATGAGAGTAAAAACCATACCAATTCAAGGGGAAAATGTCAAGATAATCCACCGGAATAGTAAGAGATAATCCTTCCAAGGCTAGAGAATCACTCCCATCAACCATAACATCAAGAGATAACCATAAACAAGAGCCTAAATAGACAATTTTTCCAAATATAGAGAAAATTTCAAACCAATACTTCTCACAATGAGGGAGAGTTATGTTAAAATGAGATCTTATGATCTCTTATTTATACAAAATTTCACCAAGGTGACTTGTCCACAAATTAAAGGGTAAACTACAAGACTAGGGGTCAACAACCTTAATCGTGCCCCCTTTAACAAAGTAATATTAAACAATTCATCTAAAGTTTCACTTTTGCACAAATAAACCATAATTTTACATGGACGTCTCCCCTTTAGGGGACGTTTTTCCACTTAGAAGAAGTTGTTGGTGTTGGAGAAGCATGGGTAGGCCTCCAAAGTCCACATGTCAAGCATATAGACAATCTCCTAATGTTTAATACCCTCTTATCCTCAAAACATCCATGTGTAAATGAGTGGCACCTCACCACCAAGCCCTAACCCCCCTAAGTGATGTCATGCCTCTAGGAGTGACGGTTTGCCTCTCCTAGGAAAAGCATTTGGCATGTGGGGGCTATGTTATGTTTTCCAACTTAGTCTCAAGGCCTTCCAAGTTTCATCTTTCTCATCTGGCATATGGGCCCTTGGCATCCAACCTGTGGGCTTGTAGCCCCATGGAAGCCCAAGCTAGGCTTGTTCTCCCAAAATTGTCCACCAACTATGTCTTACAAAGACAAATGAGCACACCCTCCAAAGATCTCAAGTCATAACATCATGATAAGTGAATCCAATAAATAAATGAGCCACCTAAGAATGTGCATCAAAGATCACTATATCAAACAATTAAATGCTCAAAAACACTATGGGAGGGTTGACGAGTTGTCCTATTGGGTAGATATTTCCCTAGGTTAAGGAGAGTTTCCAAGAGATGCCTCTCTAAGCCATGTAAAGTGGATGAAGTGGTTGGGCTCAAGAATCAATAGGCATAGGGTTCATGACATACAAGGGGTCATAGTGTCTCATTCATGGGTGTCTTTGTAGAGGATATGTGGTACCTTTGTCTACAATGCACTTTTCCAAGCCCATCAATTGCCTTCTATTTTTATTTCTTTGTATTTTCTTTCAATATAGCATAAGGAGAGGTTGAATGTCACTACCCTAGCATGGTGACCTGATGATGGCAATGTCACCCATAAAACCTAGTTGAAATGAGAAGCTTGGATCGTGATGAGACCCCCTTTCTCTCAGCCATGCAACTAAGAGCCATTACCCTGGTTTGGTGACCAGATGATGGTAATTTCATACCACTAGATATTCATGGATGTGATAGGTTCACTCATGATGAGACCTCTTATCATTCAACTAACCTTTTAATCATTCTTTATTATATTGTGGGTCCCCTTTACTCAGAGATAAGTGCTTCACTGCTTTCTTGGGTGATCCATGGGCGAAGCATCTGGAAGGTTCATACATGCATTTTATCATTTACCCAACATCAATCCCTCTATGCCTTCAGCCCCTTCTTCCCATAGAATGAGGGACAACCCCTTCTCGGGTCAATACAACCTAAAATCCCAAGAGATAAGGAAATGGAGGGAAATAATGATTGAAAGTGGTAAGTATGGTCTGGAACAGTATGATGGCTCATTAAGGGAGTTCCTAGTAGCAAACCCGTCCCCAAGGAAGACCACTTACTAGGGCACAATGTCAACCACCAAGTTGAAGCAGGGAAAGAGGCATAATATCCAAGCATATTTCATGAAGTCTAGAGCAATAAAAGATACAACATACTCAACTAGCTTAAATATTGAAATGATGCTCACCATAATACTAACTTGTACCTCATGGAACAAGGCCCACTTCCTTCCGGAAGCCAACTGATGTGGTGGATGCCATCTAGAAATATGTGACCATCTGTGGTGGTGAGAGGGGTTTCCATCTATGCAAAAGGGTATTGATGGTCATGTAATCTCCTAGTACTCCATATCTACAACATGAGGGCCTCGAGACATAATCTCCTTAGTCATCCACAAAATGGGGATAACATCTGGCTCTTACTTGGGGGCATGTGCTCCTCGTAGAGTGCATGAGAACCACAACATCTCTTGGTAGACCTGTGCATGCAAGGAAACATAAAATTTTCAAGTGCAGGATGGCCTACTCATCCTTGTTCTCGTATGATCATAATCAAAACCAACTAATCTAGAAAAAGAAAATTTTGACATTTTTTTCAAAAATTTATAAACTAAGCATCAAATCAATATGCAAGTAGAGAAAAATGAAAATGAAATGCATCTAAACTAGTATGATCAATCAAGATGCAAATGTAGGGAATCAAAATGACTTACCTACTTACCTGGGGCATGGGCCCTAAAGAAGTCATGTGACCTGGATGTGAGGTTGGAGAAGAGATCCATCTACCGGTAGTGGCATCTTGCTCCCATCTAATGTTCTTAGATAATACCTTTCTTTGTCATACTTATTTCTGATGATGTAAGGGCCAAGCCATGAATTGTTATCTTTCTGGTCATATATGGGCTTTCCCTTTCGTTTGTCCCACATGAGCACAAGACTTTCTTCATTGAAATTGATGTAAGGTGTACTATGATCATATGGAAGCTTTGTGTGGACTATTTCTTTGATGATTTCTTCATGTTTCTCATATTCTTCTTGCATAATATGAATAGACCCTAGCTCCTTCCCATGGTACTTTGTAGTCTTATTTTTATCTGTCCATGGGAGAAACATCTCTATGGAATCTTCCCACATGAAGGGTAACTCGGATGGATCATACTCAATAAATTGTGGAGGCATATCATAGTAGTGTTCACTGACAAAATTAGGGCCCCGCAAATCCATCACATGTGTATATTTGTTTTCCCTATTATGTAAGATATCATATGTGCCATCACTAATGGGAATATATGCATGTGTAAGGTTCATGCTAAGGAAACCTCCAAGGGATAAAGACTAGGTCCTCGACAAGAGCATCCCCCAGGAATATGAATATGGAACATCGATCACCAATATGTCCATGAGGATGTTGATATGTGGAAAATCTATCAAAAATACATCAACGTATTCACACACCCCCAAGACCTCAACTCTTCTTGAATAAATACCACAAACATTGCCATAAGGTTGGGTTGTCTTCAAACCAAGTTGTTTCATTACCTTCAATGATATGAGATTTGTTGAGGCCCCTAAATCAAGCATGTAGTTGTTCAAGTGGAGGTGTTTCATGCCTAATGAAAGATAGAAAGGAGGGTTCTTGTCCCTTGGTTGATTGAGATACATAGTGTTTAACATGATGGGAGGATCCTCCTTCTCGGCTGGCACCTGTATGATTTTCAAAATTTATCTTTTCACAGAAGGGATCTTACACATCTTTGTCATTGGGACCATCATATTCATTTTTTCCAAACATGCTTGTGACATATAAATTCAATTGAATGTCATATGTAGGAGTTGTCTTAGGAAGCAACTCGCATACCGGTGGTGGAGGTGGTGGAGCCATCTTTTCTATTGATGGAAGAGGAGTATTAGGTTGTAACGGAGGGGCTGGAGAATTTTTTATTCTGTAGGTTAGAATTTTCCTCCTCCTTAATTCCTTCTTATGATCATCTGTCAATTTATTTAAGGCCCGAAGTCTCCCCTCTCTTTCTCCTATTCTTCTAGATTCATTGATTTATTCTTCGGTAACCTGTTCATTGTTGAAATTGCAAATCATGAACTTCATATTGTCATGATAATCTTATTCTCATCGGGGGCACTCATCTTCCCTGTGGGGTTCTTGGCATGGGAGACACCAAGCTTCTATATCAATTGTCCCAACAAGTTTGAAAGTATCTAGAGCCTTTGCCTCTTGTTGAGGTCTTGGTTTCCAACTGGTGGCATCTCTCTGTTGTCTGGAAAATTGAGGTCTGAGAGCAGATTTATTTCTTTCCACTGTAGTCATACGGTTCATAAATTGATTATGCACCTAAAAAAATTGAGTATTTGTTTGGTCTATCTTCTGAGTCAAGAGAGAAATCAGATCAGGAACACTGTTGTTGGAAACCTTCGTCCTTGATTTTGTCTTGATACGAGGGTACTGAAAAGGTTCTATTTTTGAATCAAGGAGATTCTCTTCAATGTCAATACTGAACTCTTTAGCCTCTGCCAATGATGTAGGATTTTTATCTTTGAGAATGTATCGAAACTGCCCTTCAAAATCAAGCGTGTAAAGGAGACGAACTAATGATGTTGTAGGACGGTAATCTGTTGGAATTTGATTGTACAACCTGTCAAATCTTGAAATGAATTCCTTTATCATTTCATTATCCTTTTTCTTTATTTGATTGAATTGAGTCCCAAGTGTCCCACCATATTCTTTTATCGACCATTTTCTCTTGAATAAGTTGGAAAAATCATCATAGGACGTGATATGATTATCAGGGAGTCCTTTAAACCAATCAAGGGCTTCTTCATTCAATGACGACGCAAATAACCTTGTGGTCGCATCTTCATGATCAATACCTTCATTGTCCATGTCCCGGCCCATGACATAAATGTGGTCTTTAGCAATTATCACATTGTTTCCTTGGAACTTTGGCAACCACTTGTTGAATTTTGTTGGCATTTTTATAGGGTAACCTTGGATATTGGCCATGCTAATGGGTTTGTAAAGGTCCCTTTCCAAAGGGCTAGTCATTGGAACAAGAGGAAGGGTATTATGGAAAATGGTTTTAGCAATGGGAGACTTGAGAGGAGACCTTGTTTGGTAAATATTAGAAGTCTTGAACCTTCTAGGGGGGAAAGGTTCGGGGAAAGAAGGATTCTGGGAAGGTGGAGTCACCAGATGAGTTTCAAGATGATATCATCGAGAAAAATGGAAAGGGGGCATCCATTAGGTGGATTTTTCAGGAAAGCTAAGGGGGAGTCTTTGGGATATCTTACCAAAGTGTCATTAGGGTAAAAAGAAGATTCAAAATATTCCATGGAAACGGCACCAAAATATTATAACACAAGTTGTAGGTTGGGAAAATCATGAACCAACTACAAGGCAACTGCTACAACTTGGGAATCCTACACCCAATGTCACCTCAATGTAGGTCCCACATTTCAAGGGTGACTAGCTCACTCTAGGGAGGCGATCTCGATGACCCTAGGGGGAAAGAGATGGATATGGATAGAGATGGAAGTGAAGCTCCTATATGTCAATTCTAAGTGGAGTGAAATGTGTGGAATGAAGTCTTGGGAAGTTCCAAGGGTTTCCAAGTATGTTGAGTAACATGTAAATGGTGAAATACCTACCTGAGACACAAGAAAAACTACTTTGCAATGATGTAAGTTAGTTGGATCATCAAGTTAAGATTGTTGTCCCTAATTTTCATCAATATATGATAGTATATATCAGCAATATAATGGTACTATAATCTTTTCAATAAATTCTAGAGATCAAGTGGAAAATACAAGAGAAAGACTAGTTAATGACTAGCTAAACTCAAGATGAAAAACCAATATTCTAGCATAAAACGATAAGTTTGTTGTAAACACTTGTCTTCATAAAACTATATCATATTTATGGATGTAACATTTAATGTATTACAGCAATTAAATCATCTATTGAAATCCCCTCAAACGTTTCCAAAAAGTGTGCTAGACCAAGAAGAATAAGTGTGCAAACTTTGAGCAAAATCCAACGGTTGATAAGAGAGTTATTCAAGCAAATGAGTTAGGGTTTTTGCAACCCTAATGGTTGAATAAGTAATTTTATAAAATAAGAAATAAGTATCCCCTTGATGGGTATGCCTTAGTAGCTATGAGGTTCCCAAGGCACAAAGAATACAATCCACTTTGCAAGAAGTAAAAATGACCAAAAATCATGTTTCCCAATGCAATATTTTATTTCTCCAATGCAATAATAAATGACTAGTGCTCCTAATTATTGGGTTAATGGGGTCATGAAAATAAATATCTATAGAATCTACCTCCTTGGGGGTGTAAGCCCTTTTACTTCCCAAGGCAAGTTTCTCTAGCTAGGGTTTAAACTAAGAGAGTGTATGGCCTTATACTTCTCTTAGCAAAACCTTGTTTAACCAATAACATGAAGCATAAAGTGATGAAGACTGTGGTGGGGGTGTATGCCCTTATACTTCCCACCTATATCCTAGCACAATGAACTTGACTTGGAACAAATGATAGCATGAGAATAAAAACCATACCAATTCCAAGAAAAAATGCCAAGATAATCCACCACAATAGCAAGAGATAAGCCTTCCAAGGCTAGCACATCACTCCCATCAACCATAACATCAAGAGATAACCATAAACAAGAGCCTAAAGA
>JZKD02S0616079.1:29759-50446 GCA_000966675.3 Picea glauca
CCCTAACCCTTGGGAAGGAAACAAAACAGAAAAGGAACAAAGAAGATCTATTTCCGTGAAACCTTTCCTTCGACATTCGGGTTGCAAAAATTACAAATAGAAAAGGAACCGAGAAAATATATTTTCCTATAACCTTTCCTCCTGCACTCGAATTGTAAAAATTACTATATATTTTATTTCATTTTTTCTGGGCATTTTGACACTACAATATTATTTAGATCTGCATAAAACCCTAGCCAAGTAAAAGGAAAAAAGGAGAAAAAAAATAAAATATATATATATATGGGACCTTCCAGTACCCTTATTTTTGACATATCTCATTGGATTCCCCTTTTCTCCTGGATAGTTCAGACACCTATCATTTTTAACTTTTTTTTACCTCCCCTAACCTTTATTTTAGACCTATCTCGTTGGATTCCCCTTTTTTCCCTGATCATTGTAACACCTATCATTTTTAACTTTATTTTACCTCCTTGGACCCTTATTTTAGACCTATCTCATTGGATTCCCCATTTCTCCTTGATCGTTGTGATACCTATGATTTTTAACATTTTTGTTTACCTTCCCGCACCCTTATTCGACACATCTCAATGCATTCTTATTTTCACACTGAACACACTCTTATATATCATTTTTCACTCTTTTTTTTGTGGTCCCGCTTCCCCTCTTTGGTTCCCCTCCACCCATGGCCACCACTCGCAACCAATAATTCCTTCACCTGGAAGATGAATCCAAACAACACAAGGTAGACATCAAAAGAATGACCTCTAAAATTGCTTCCAATAATTCTCGCTTGGACACCTTCGAGGCCAAAGTTACAGGCAAATTCGCAAAGGTTAATGGTGAATTTTTCTCCCTCACCCAGTGGTTGAAACAGTCTCTTGTCTCTCCCTCCCTTGAACAACCTTCCCACTCTAAAGGTGAGAACTCTTCCCATAATATGGCCCTTTATTCCAATTCCCTTCCTCGTGACCCCCTCCTTCCCCGAGTTGAAATGAACAAATCTGATGGATTTGATCCCCCTGGTTGGGTCACTCAAATGGAACATTATTTCTCCTTGCATGGCATTACCGATGATCCATCCAAACTGCATTATGTTGTCCTTTATTTGGATCCAGAACACTGGAAATGGTGGCAATGGCGTAGAAAGACACGCCAAGGGTATGTTGCTTGGACTCAGTTTTTGGCAGAGCTATATGACCTCTTTGACACTGACACCCACTATCTTGGTTGTTTGACCAAGTTGAAGTAATCCAACATAGTGGAAGAATTTATATCTTCCTTTGAACACTTAGCTTTCATAATAGAGGGCATGTATGATGCCCTCTTTTGGGAATGTTTTATCAGTGGCCTCAAAGAGGAAATTTGAGCCCAAGTCCTCATGGTTCTCCCTCGCACTTGGTTGGAAGCTACTCAACATGCTAAGGAATCCCAACAAACTATATTTTCTCAAACATGCAAACCTTCCTTTGTTCCTCACACTTGTCCTACTAACCTGCCACTCCCCTCAAGATCGAAAAATTAACCCGGGCTTAAATGGTGGAATGCCAACTCAAGGGCCTTTGTTATAATTGTGATGACAAATATTTTTCAGGGCATGAGTGTAAGGAAAAAAAAAAATTTATGGCCATCTTTGAGGATGTTTCTGAAGAAGAGCTTGAAACCCCCACGAGGCAGTATTACCCAAGCCAACTGATATTACTCCGCCCTCTGAAAAAACAGAAGTAGAACCAGTTATTTCATTGAATTCTCTCACTAGTTTCTCTACTCCCCAAACCCTCAACATCATTGGCTACATTAAGAATCGAAAGGTCATCATCTTGATTTCATGTAGCAGCACTCATAATTTTATTCATTGTCATAATTCCCAAGAAACCCATTGCTCTATACATGCAGTCAACAACTTTCAAATCATGATTGCCAATGGTAGTTCCATGAAATGTGGGGGGCATTATGAAAATGTGTCTCCAAATTGGGAAGTACCACCTGAAATCTCATATATTTGTTATTGGCATGGGTGGTTGTGATATTGTACTCAATGAGAAATGGTTACACACTCTTGGTCCCATCCTCATGGATTTTAAGGAATTAACCATGCAATTCCAACAGGTAGGACAACAATATAAATTCCAAGGGATCACAGCAGGATCCCCTGATATCATCAGTTCCTACCGAATGGAAAATCTCCTCAAAAAAGGCCATTCTGACATTATTTCCCAACTTCGTACTATTCAAGCAATTGAGACACTTGTGGTGCATCCTGACCTCCAATGTATCATCTCCAAATACCAAGCAATTTTTTCCACTCCCCGGGGACTCCCTCCTTCTTGTGATGTTCATGATCATTCCATTCCTCTCATACCTCACAATATTCCTTCCAATTTTCACCCTTATTATCATCCCTTTTCCCAAAAGAATGAAATTGAGAAAATTGTTCAAGAATTTCTATTCACAGGTTCTATACGTCCTAGTACCATCCCCTATTCTTTGTTTTCGGTCATGGTACTCAAAAAAGAAGGTACTTGGCGTATGTGTCCATACTTTCACGCCCTTAATAAACTCACCATCAAAGAACAATTTCCCATTCATGTCATTGATGATCTCTTGGATGAATTAAGTGGTGCTCAATATTTTACTAAACTTAATATTCATTCTAGATACCACCAGATACGTATGCAAGAGGAAGACATTCATAAGACTGGTTTTCGCACTCATGAGGGTCACTATGAATCCTTGGTCATGCCCTTTGGTTTGTGTAATTCTCCCTCCACTTTCCAAAGTCTCTTGAACCATGTTTTTCATCCTTTTCTTCATCATTTTTTCCTAGTTTTCTTTGATGATATTCTCATCTATAGTAAAACCTGGGAAGACCATGTTACCCATGTGGACCAAGTTCTCACTCTACTCTCTCTGCACCAACTTTTTCTCAAGAAATATAAATGTTCCTTTGGAGCTTTGGAAGTGGATTACTTAGGTCATATTGTCAGCAAGGATGATGTAAGGGTGGATCCTAAGAAAATTGAAGCTATGCAGGATTGGCCATGCCCAAAAACGCTCAAGAGCTTGAGTGGTTTTTTGGGTTTAACATGATATTATCACAATTTTGTTAAGAATTATGGAAAAATTGCAACGCCTCTTACTTCTCTCCTCAAAAATAATGCTTTCACTTGGACTCCAACAGTTGATCAATCATTTCAAGAATTGAAAGAATCCATGTGCATAACTCCTGTCTTGGCCCTTCCTGAATCCACATAGACTGATGTCCTTGAATGTGATGCCTATAGGAAAGGCATTGGCACAATACTCATGCAAGAGGGTAGACCCTTGGCCTTCACTAGAAAACAACTCTCGGAGAAACCTCTTGGCCAATCAATCTATGAAAAATAAATGTTGGTTATTTTACTTGTTGTGGATCTCTGGCATCCTTATCTCTTGGGGAAACAATTCCAAATTAAAACCGACCATCATATCCTCAAGTATTTCCTAGAACGGAGGATTTCATCCCAGGAGAAACAAAAATGGGTTACCAAGATATTTGGCTATGATTATGAGATCATTTATAAGAAGGGAAAAGAAAATGTAGTGGTTGATGCTCTATCCAGAAAATACAAAGAAGAAGGATCCCTTTTTTCCCTCTCCTTCATTGTACCAGATTGGCTCTAATATATTCGCCAGGAATGGCTGCAAGACCTCAAAACTTCTCAACTGATCCAACAATTGCAAGACAATTCTGCAGTTTCTCCAGCATACTCTTGGCACAATGAAGAGCTTCACTACAAAGTTCATCTATATTTAAGCCATCGGTCGCAACTTAAATCCACGGTGCTTTCTTAGCTTCATGCTTCACCCACATCAGGGCATTCTGAGTTTACCAAAACCTATGAACGAGTTGAATGTTCTTTTTTATGGGATGGTATGAAACAAGACGTCCACACCTTTATGTTTGAATGTGATGTATGTCAATGAAACAAGGGGGAAATTGTCAAAGCTTTGGGCACACTACAACCGCTTCTGATTCCACCAGCTATTTGGAGGGACATTTCTATGGATTTCATTGTGGGATTACCTAAATCTATAAATAAGTCAGTTATCATAGTGGTAGTTTACCGTCTTTCCAAATATGCTTATTTTTGTGCTCTTCAACTCCCATTCACATCATCCATAATGGCTCAGATTTTCATGGATCGTATTTTCAAGCTTCATGGCATGCCTCATTCTATTGTATCTGACAAAGATACCAATTTCACCAGCAATTTTTGGCAAGAACTATTTAGGCTCGAGGGCACACAATTATATCTCAGTATTGCTTATCACCCACAGACGCTTGGCCAAACTGAAGTTGTCAACAAGTGTTTGGAAACATATTTGAGGTGTTTTGCATTTGACCAACAACATCAGTGGGCTCGGTGGTTACCCCTAGTTGAATGGTGGTATAACACATATTACCATATTGCTACTTGTGTGACATCTTTTGAGACAGTATATGGAAAAAATCCCCCATTAGTTCTTTCCTACATACCATGGGTCTCGAAGTTTCAAAAGGTTGACAAAAATCTTACAATCTATGTTGCCATTCTCCGTGCTCTCAAAGATAATTTGGTCATGGCTCAGAATCATATGAAACAACAAGCAGATCGAGGATTTTCAGAATGCCAATTTGCTACAGAAGACCAAGTGTTTCTTCGTCTACATCCTTACAAGCAGACTTCACTCAAAGATGAACATTCTTAGAAGATTTCTCCCAAATTTTATGTTCCTTATACCATTCTCAAGCATCTGGAACCAGTGGCCTATCAGTTATCTCTGCCCAGTCATTCTAAGATCCATCCTTTTTTTCATGTCTCGTGCTTAAAGAAGATGATGGGAACTAAGTGCCAAACTCAAACCAATATTCTAGAGTTGGATGTTGAAGGTTCAATATGGTTGCAGCCACAGGCAGTCTTGGACCATCTTGAACATTGTCTTTGTCAGTGCACCATCAAAGAGGTGTTAGTGCAGTGGAAAGATACAACTCCAGAAGATGCCATCTGGAAGCCGACCACTATTCTTCGGGAATTTCCTCATCTCAAGCCTTGAGGACAAGACTGTTCTTCAAGGGGGAGGGCATGTTAGGGACCTAAACCCCTAACTTATCATGTAGGTAGAACAATATATTTCCATGTAATAAAGGTCGACACTAGTTAATAAGGTCGATTTAATAAATAGGAACAATTCAATGTAAGAAGACATAATAGAAGCTTATGCTTCCATAAATATCTTCCTCTAGAATGTTCTTCAAAAGATAGAATTAGTATAAATAAGAGTAGAAGGTATTAGAGGGTTTTGTCTTAAGAATTATTGTAATAGATATCTGCTCTACTGGAGGTTTCCCCCTCAAAGAGGCCAATGAACATTACTTCCTACCAATTAAAATATTATTTTGGTGTTGTTGTTCCATATATTATGTTGTTCCACTGCTATATGTATGTTCTTTGTTGTTATTCCACTCGTATTCACTGCAATATTCATATTTCCTATTATTATAATAGATCAGGTTCCTAACACCTTCCTTGAAAAACAAATTGATCTGTGTTTTTACCATATGTACTTGACTTGATTTTGTTCAAGGAATACATCCACACAAGCATGACATAGTATTTTAAATATGCTTATAGCATGCACCTTTATATGCCTCTTAAAAAAAGATTATTTCTCCTTTACCATCTCTAGAAAGTTTTGCATTACTTTGATGCTCTTTTCTCTTTTGATCTACATGTTCCAATTCCCTGCATCCTTTTGTTCCTTCTCCTTTAGTACTTCAAAATCAAGAATGTTAACTTACACAATTTGATCCATATGTAGTCCTTTATATGATGACAAGACAATACAATTGTCTATCTGTTGTTGAAAGGCTTAGAAATCTTTATAATATCCATCTCAATCTAAAACAAAGTGGCTATATAGAAATCCCTTTTTTCAAGTTTTCTCTCACTTCAGACAATATGTAAGGTGGCTATCTAGAAATCCCTTAAAAAATATTCCTCTCACTCTTAACATCATATAAGGTGGAAATATAGAAACTCTCTTATAAAATTCCTCTCACTCTTATCAACATATAAGGTGGCAATATAGAAACTTTACATAATTCCTCTCACTCTTATAATATACAATGAGTTGCTTACAAGCCTTCTAAATAGACTTTAGGAGATATCTACATATGCATATCAGCTTGCATTTACAAATTTACATATTTACAATAAAATATTTTGATGGATGGTTTATGCATGGACTCATCCTCCCTTAAGTACTGGAAGGAGTTTCACAACTTCCAATCTCTGGCAATGCCTCTGACGTTGTTTTTCAATCTGACATTGAATCTGATGCAAAAACTGATGTTGAATCCAAGAAACCATTATACCAAACTATAGGTATTCCCAATAACCTATATAACCTCTCTTTGTGAATACCAAGCATTATTGTTGGGTCTGAAGTAGCCTCCCTTGAATACACAAGTACCTATCCATTATGGAATGCAACTGCATAACCTTTATCTTCAAATGTCGCAACTGAGAGTATGTTTACTTTAAAATATGGAACATATAACATACGTTCAATTCCCAGAAATCCTCCTGACTTGAGTTGGAACCTTACATATCCATACCCTCTTATTGCTTGTCTAGTGTTAGTTCTAGATCCTACATAGCAATATGTGTCGGACTCTGAGAAATTTAGAAATATTGATCTCATCCCGGTCATGTGGCTAGATGATCCACTGTCCACAAACCATTCCTCGATGTCTTCATATATCACTTTACCAAGACCATCCATTAGGAATTATTCTTTCTCAAATCTATCAGTAAGACAATTAACTTCATCTGGAGTTGTTAGTTGTATTCTTGCAAGTGCCTTTACATCTTTCTAGTTCTGGTTTGGGCATAAGTGCGGGGAAAGTGTCCAGCATTTCTCGATATGGTGTCCACTCTTACCACAATAAGAACAGAGTGTCTTGTTCCCATCTTAGAACCACATTCCCTTTCTGTCATTCCCCCTTTTCCTTTGTTTTGAGAAATGATCTTTACCTTTAGCCTTCTTCTTAGAGGGATTACCTTGCACAGACTGTCTTCTTTGACATTTCTTCATATCATGGTTACTAGTTCCATAGGAATCATGTGGATACTTAGACCATTTACCAGTATTATTAGTGGAAAATTTCTTCATTTTCCCTTTAGAGTGCACATCCTTATTTGAAGATGTCTTAAACATGTTACCTTTCTATGGAATAGAAGGTAAGATTAATTATTTATGAAGGACCTCTTCATCTGAAGTTCTCCTTGCTTCAGTCGTCCTCGAGCATTCTCCATTTTGATGAGAAAAAGTATTCTATGAGGAGTTCCTTCTCGATCATGCCTTTTGAAAGAGGTAGTCCTTTTTGCATCAGAGACTTTACATTCTCAGTCTGTCAATCTTCATGGATTGACGTTGATGGTGCCAATACTAGATTCCTGATCTGCAACTTCCTTTCCAACTCATGAAAAATACCCTTATGGAATTCCTCATGACATGTCAGTTGATCTTGCATCCTCTTCATCTCTTCCTCAAGAGCTTGCAACTGCATCCTTAACTCGAAATTCTCCATCTAGATCTATCGATTTATATTCTTTTGCAGCCTCAAATTCATGAGAGTTTTACTCATTTTGTCCTCTTGATAAGAGTCTTCAAAATCTTCACCAACTGAAGTCTTGGATCTCATCACATCAACATCTTGCAAATTCACGTCAAAACTAGCTCTGATACCACTTGATCCAAAAATCCTTAGGTACCATTTATTCCCTTAAAATATACATAAAGCATCTAACATGATTCAGAATTAAATCTTGATCGTATTGAGGTGATTTTCAGAAAAATGATGATGTGCTCCTTATCCAAAAACTCATAAACTAATGATTATTTTTGCAGTTTTATGAGATGAAACAGTAGAAAATAAAAGAACTCAAATTACATATATTTATTCATCTAAGTCCTCTTAAGATAGTGAGATTGTTCTCCATCGTCTCAAAATACCAAATTACATTACAACATGGGCTTACAAAAATCCAATTTAATGGATTCTCTTTAATTCCACTACTCAAAACAAGAAAATGAGTTCACCATTAGAATCCTTGCAAAATTCTGAGAAATTTGAGTACAAAGTCGACCAAATTCCGAATTGGCTCAATTTTACTCTCTTTACACACCAAATGATGCTCTATGTTGCTCATTAATGGCAATATGGACTAATACTTTTACAAATGACCTCTTATCACAACAATAACATCACCATTGAATTCCTCTCGAAAAAACAAGAAAAATGAGCATAAACATGACTATGTTCTGTCAATATACCTCATGGCATGCATATCGAGACAATGCCAATTAGGGTTCTCTTCTTGCACACAAATCTATGCATCCATACAGCCTCAATATTCATGCATACCTCGAACTCTGCACCAGCATTGTGATGTGTATCCTCGGTCTGCATGTATAAACATGGAAAATGCACCCAATATATAGGTCGAAGGCCTTAACTCCTCATCTGACTTCATAGGCAACAGCGTTTAAGAAGTGGTTGGGGAATCCCATAATAACAGTCCCCATTGGCATATTGGTTAAGGTGTTGGTGCAACATATGAGAGGTTGGGGGTTCGATCCCCACCAACCTTCGGTCGTTCCGATTGTTTTTTTGTTATATGGTTACAAACCATATAATATAAATAGTATTTGGCATGAACTGTTGTTAACTCCCTACGTGATTAAGGTCATGGTAACAAATAGTACATACAACTAAGGGTCAAGGGCTTAGGCCCTCGGCCCTTTAACCGATGATTGAACCTTTGACCAACAGCAAAAAAATGTGGCACCATGTATAGGTAAGAAACACTTGTATGGCACATTGGTAACGAAGGCTTGGTAAGGTTTATGGAGGTCATGGATTCGACCCCTGTCAACTCCATAATTTTTGGTAAACACTAACCATTATGGTCAATGTGATGTTGCCACATGGCAACCTCTCATTGGCTTATCCTTGCCATGTGTCAACAACTTCTTGGTCCACCTGGACTTGTACGATCTGCCCAGTCATCTACCAACCTGTCATGCCACGTCAATTGTAGGATAATGTGCCATGTGTCACCCTTGTAGTGGTTACACGTGTTGCAAGGGTGACATGTGTTACCCTTGACTTTTCCCTTTGACTTTTTGCATGGTTTGACCAAACTTTGACTAGCGATACCTTTTGCATTCTAGCTCCGTTTGAGGTGAAATTTGCGTCGTTGGAAATCTATCATTGAGCTATACGCATTGATGGCATTTTCAAGAGCATTTGGGATGATTGAATTTTGAGTATTCATGGATCCTCTTGGACCTCTGTGAGCATTCTAGATCCTTCTGGACCTCTATGAGCATTCTTGGATCCTCCTGGATCACCTACTCCTAGTGAAAGACTCTGTAGGAGTCTTCCTCCCTAAATCTATATGGGGACTCATGTTCTACAAATATATTGTAGTACTATAATCCTCTTCCCATAAGTAGAATGGCAGTGGTTGATCATACAGCATCGATCTCACTGCACCAACTATGGTCATTTTCTTCCTCTTTGCAACCCCATTCTACTGCGGGTTGTAAGGAATGGTCAATTTCCTTATGATACACTATTGGGTACAAAAATATGCAAACTCTGTGGAGGCACACTCACCTTTATTATCCGACTGCAAAACCTTGATCTTTTTTCTTGCATGGTTCTCCACAAGAGATTTGAACTCTTGGAACCTCTTGAATACCTAACTCTTAGTCTTCAGGAAATAGATCCAGTTCTTCCTAGAGTGGTCATCAATTAAAGTAACATAATACTCACAACCACCCAAGGAAAATCGTGACATGGGCCCACACACATCTATGTGTATCAAGTCTAGTACCCCAGCTGATCTACTGTCACTATTGGGAAAGACAGTCTTGGTGTACTTTTCAAGAGAAAAACATCTACATACCTCCTGATGCTCAATGTTGAACTGTGAAAAACCTATCACAATATCTCTCATCGATCTCAGAGCTAAATGATGCAAATGAGTCATCTTTTGATGCCATAGCTCACACAACTAACTATTGTTGATGCTACTATCCAAAGCATGCTATGGCTAAAAAAGCAATCTATACAGGTTCCCCTCTCGTGTCCCAATAACTCTGCCAGAAGTGATACTGGACCCCGTAGGGTTAATAAGGACCTTTGTCCTTCTAAAGGACACCTCAAACCCCCTTATCCTAGATGGAGAAAACCAAAACAAGATTCTTCTTCAACCCAAGGACATACAATGCATCCTTGAACACCAAGGGTGGCATCAACTCCCTCTGAAAGGAAATTGTTCCACACCCAACCGCTCTCACTATGGTGTCGTCTCCAAGCACTATCTCCAACCTGATATCTAGATCTATGAGATCAGTGACGTTCTCTCTCACACCTGACATGTGACTCAATGCTCCATTGTCAATGTACCAAACGTTGCATGGTGACTCAATTGTTGAACAACAAACTATCAAGGAACACTCCCTCTCAAACTAAGAGGTAAACTTGTCCTCCTCTGTTGTCATTGCAGTACCACCCTGCTTCTTATTCTTCTTGTTGGGACACTGTCTAGCATAGTTCCCCAACTAGTTACAAGAAAATCATTTCACTTTTCTCATATCCTTTTGTTTCCCATCACTTCTCTATTTTTGTTGCTTGGCCCCACCCTTGGACCCCTGCTTGGTCTTCTTCTTTACCTTTTCCAAAAGAGAAAGATCCTCATCATCATCCTCACCATGTTGATGATTAGTGGATCTGTATCCAACTCTAAACTCTTCCTGCACAAATTCATCCCAGAACCTCTCCCAACTAGGCATATGCTCTCTCGCCATGATGCCTCGTACAAAACTCTCCCAAGGTTTAGAAAATCCATTTAAGTTTTTCCTCACCAACTCTGATGGATCTAGTATCTCTCCAACCACTACCAACTCATCATGAATCTGAGAAAATATTGTGCAAAATGAGGTAATTGAATTTGTCTTCATCAACTTACTGCCCCCTAACTTCTCCTGGAGCACCATCTTTCGGTTCTGGTTAGGACTCTAGTAAAGACCACATAGTGACTACCACATCTAAAATGCAAACTCTTTACCAGAAATGTGAGAAATGATATGGTCCTTTACCACATCAAGGATAGTCCTCTTGGCCCTGATGTTCCTCTTCCATAACACAACCATGAGAACTGCATCTGTAGGAGGAACCATAGGATACTCCACAATATCCCATAGCTCAATTTGCTCCAAGATCAAGACTGTCATGTCCTTCCACAGAGACCAATTACTATCCCCCGCTAGCCTATCCTCCACCCTCAAACCTGCCACCAACATGGTTTCCATATGATTCTAAAAACTGATGTTACTCTGACCAAACAATATTGATGCTAATTATTGTGAGGTGAATTAAAAATATGACTCCAACACACAACACTCAAGTGTGAAAATGAAGCATCCAAACAAATGAAAAACCTACCAACTATTTTCCACTATATCAACCAACTCATGTGCCCTTAGGCTCTGATACCATGAGGAATTTTGAGGTTCCTATAGGCTTCCCAACGGGTAGGTATTGTGACCTCTTGTTGGGCACTAAGTTCAAGTTCATTTCAAATTGTTTTTGTTGTTGTTTAGGACAGCCAACAAGTATGATATTTCTGCCCATTGAAACTGCCCCTTAGGAAGTGATTTGTTTCCCCTTTGTAGATGTTGTTTTAAGGATTTAATTAGGAGGTTTTTGTTGTCCAAATTAGCACAAATAAAAATTTACAAAAGCATTAAATACCCTCTAGGATATTTTACACCTGCAGGTAATAAGTAAATAATCAAAGTATGAAAAATGAACACAAGTGTTTTTGGTCAACATGACCCTGAAAAAACACCCATGGGGAAAACTATTAAGAGAGTAGATGTATTATGGAGATCTCAATAAAATGCTACAACAAGGAAATGAAACAATGCAACCTGATACAAAAGAAATCTCTTCTCAAGCTATCTTTGGAGTTCTTTGGTATTTTCACCCCTTTGTCTTGGTTTGTGTGCCAATTTGATTTGGTGTGCTCCTTGCCTTGGCATTTGTGCCCACCTTGCTTTCTTGCTACCTTGCCTTACTTGATGTGCCCCCTCTTGGATATGCCTTGTATCCTTTGTTGAAACCCTTGAGCATCTACGCCCCTTCACTCTTGGTGTTCCCTTATTGCCTCAAGCTTCAACATTTGCGCCTCTTCCTCTTGGTGCACCCCTCACACAAAATGCACCTCTCCTCCAAGCCACTTGCACCCCTCACACAAAATGCATCTCTCCTCCAAGCCACGTGTGCCCCTACTCCATTAATTCTCTCTCACAAAGCTAGAGCACCAGTCATGAATTAGTGCACCCTCAATGGATGGTGTGCCCTCTCAAGATTTCCTTCTCCTCAACAATGGTGTGCCCCTCTCTTTAGTGCGACCCATTATCCTCTCCTCCTTCAATCTAAACTCCAAGTGAATGAGTGATTGCATATTTTTCCTTTTTCCCTCCTTTAGCCTCATCCTTAGGCTAACCTAGAAAACCAATGGCCAAGATTAGATCTTAGGCCAAACCTCCAATCAATAGTTGAGATTAAATCTCAAAAATGACTTAAGTCTCCTAAGTCACTTCTCCTTCATTAATGACATTATAAAATCAAAGTGACTTTATAACTTAAAGTACTTTTTCATTAATGATGGTATAAAGTCAAAGTAACTTTATAACATAAAGTAAAGTGGTGAGAGTCAAATATTTCCCCCTTTGAGTTAGACACTCAATAACTCAAGGGGACCACTTTCGAAGGTACCCAAATCTCAACAATCTAGCATGCCAAAAAAGACAAGATGGCATTATACCTTTACTGTGATGAGAGAGGTATACAAAATTCCATGCATGAGAAGATGTCCCTTTCAGGTTTAGTAGTCTTCCATCTTCCATTCTAGTCATGGAAACCATGTTGTTAGAATCCTTATTTCAATTTTTCCATAGAATATATGAACAAAGTGGCCTTAATTTTGGATGTGCACAAGGGACAACAAGTTCCTTTGCAGCTCAAGAAGATATATCACATTATGCAGAAGAAAATCTGGGAATCCAGGAAACTCAAGTTTGATGGTGCCCATTCTCGAAGGTTTGAGACTTGATTTATCTACAAAATACACTACACCATCTACATTGTCATTGAAGTCTTCGAATAAATCTCTTCGAAATGTTATGTGGGATGTTGCACCTGTGTCAGGAAGTCATACATACCACCAAGGAGTATATGAAGTGTCAAACAAATCTCCAGTTACCCCTATATTGCAAAGGGAAACAATGTAATGAGCAGATTCAGGTGGTTTACCTTTTGTTGGTTTTGAAGTTTTACCTTTGTCTTATTTATGATTCTATATGTCTTCTTTGATCTTCTCCAATGGAACTTTGTAGTCAATCGCTTCATGTGACCCATTCTTTTTGCAATGGGTACAATGAATATTGGATCTGTCACCTTGGTTGTGTCTACCCCCTTCCTTTGAAATTATTTCTTCCACGTCCTCTTTTGTTGTCTTCCCCTATTGAAGAATCATGTGGTTGATTTTTCCCTTTTTTAGCAAGGCACACGGTTTCACCAGTGGAATGAGTAGACTTCTTTGCAAAGGCTTTCTCATGTTCTGCAACTTTCTCCACCAACTTGTCAAATGTGATGGATTTAATTTGGCCACTAGTTTGCATAAATTCAACATAGTGAAAATATGTAGGGTAGAGGGCCTTAATGAAGGTTGTGAGAGGGAGGTTTATATTCACCCCAGTGGCATCATTGTCATGCATTATGTCTTTGATCTCAGAAGCTAAAGCCATAGGGTCGTCATTCTTCAAATCTAGGTTGAAGAGATTCACCATCAATTATATAAGTTTTGGTTCTAAGTGTGTGTCATACAAATAATCCAATCTCTTTGAAGTACTATAGGAGTCATTAATAGAAGCAATATGACAGCTCACCTCTTCTCTTACCATCACAGAAATCACAACATATGCTTTCTAGTCATTTTCCTTCCATATGGCACATTCTTTATTTGATCTAGGAATGGTTGATTTGCTACTCTTTGACTTTGCTTCTGATTCATCTTTAGTAATAGCTAATTTGACTTCTTCTTCATTGGTAGCTTCACATATTCCATTCCACGAGTTATTGAAGATCAAAGTGCTTTTGATCTTTTTGTACCATTCTCTATATTTTTGTTTACCAGTCAACACCACATCGACGATGGTAATGAGAGAATGCATCTTCTACTACCTTCATGCACACGCAGAAAAAACAAACTGTGTACTGATAGATATGCAGTCTTGGATATGGATGAAACCCTGATTTGATAGAAAGAAACGATAAATTACTAGTAATGATACCAGCAAGGCATGATCATTCACTGGTAGAATGAATACAAGGTTGCACTAACAACTCTTGCGTTGTTGCAAAGGGTCTTACTATATGGAAGGTTATGCTTCAACAACTGTAATCTGACGCGTGCCAAGGAATCTAAGGGTTTATGATTTAATGTGACCTCCTTACTCATGGTGAAAACGACCTACCAGTCTTGGATGATGAAGAGTGCAATGTATTTAAAAAAAAAACTTTCGGATAGATTCTATAGATTGACAGTGATATCAATAAAAAAAAATTATGAGTTGTGATTCCAATTAAAGCTGACCAACAATACCAAAAAATGTTGACCAACGATAGAGACCTTCCTCCTTCTCCTAGGAAAATGTAGAAATGCATAGGTTGCTTGGTTTGAACAATTGCACTAATAGGTCGAATCAAAAGGTCATGGATTTTTCTCAAAAGGTCATGGGTTCGGCTCCCACTATGGTCACACTATGAATGAGCTAGGGTTCCACATATAGATGAGCTTGGAACTGTCGGCAAAAAATATATGTGAGCAAGGAAAAATGGACAGTCACGTGAATTAGGGTTTCGCGTACTTGGTGGAGAAAACGTGGACTAAACGAGTGGTAAGAATGACTGAAACGAAGACTGGTAGCAGGAATGACTACAACGAGAGAGAAGTTCCAAGAGAGGCATGACAAACTGGAACACAAAAATTTGGGCTTCGTGCAAGGAGAGAGTGACATGCAGATTGGAACGACTATGGAAGAATCGAGACATGGATGAACTGGTAGAGAATCAACCAGAGAAGGTAGAGGGACTGGCATGTAGAGAGGAGAAGTTTTTTGTTCGCAAGTGGAAAGGAAATGCCAAGGTATCAAATCATGGAGTTATCCTGCACTCTGATACCGTTTTCAGGCCAAGTATGATAGAAAATGTAACTCCACACTTGTATCTTTCATTAACATGAAGCTCAATAAATACACAAAAAAATGATTGTTGGTCTTCCCTAATGGATGACTCTTCCTATCACCTACGACTCTTCATATTTACAATATTTTTGTAATAACGGAATCTCAAGGATTACGTGTCCAACATTCAAATTTCTTATGACTCTGTCTCAAGCCTCGGGAAGTGACATCGTAGATGAAAGTCAAGGTGGTCATTTTTTGAAGTATATGGATTAGTCTTACAATATGCAAGGTTTGAATCATGAAGGCCTTTCTTGGAGCAAGAATGAGTCATCATTTTCATATTACAGCTTCATCCAAATATGGATAGAGCAAGCTTGTGGATTCACATGCCAATATTGGCATGATTTTGTTTCTCTTTCTCGCCCCCATGACTTGGATTCTATATTTATTCATGATGTAAAATTTATACCAGCTCATGTCATCTAGATTATTTTTAGAATGAAATGAAGGAGAATATATAACAATGAAATATACAAATACATTCAATAAACATAGAGATGAGAGAAATGCACAGAAACTGTGAAAAATATAGAGTGAATAAACTCGCTAGAATGGTGGTAGTTTATCTCTAAGAAGAAATGTGATGGCTACCCTCATTCGTAGGAACATGATGTTTACAATGAGGCTCAAAATACCTTTCAACATAAAGAAAGCCCAAAACCCTAACCCTGGAAGATGAAAATCCAAAAGGTTTGCGGGCCTCGATGGGGGTAGTTGATACATCAACTTCCCAAAGGCATAACTTGTGCATACGATCTTTGTTTGGGGTGCACGATAGCTCGTTGGAAAGGTCTATTCGAGAGGAACAAATTTTGATTGAGCCCAAGCCAAAGCCTATGGCTATATCTTGAGCCCCCGAATGTCAAAAAAACTTCATTTATGGCCTCAAAAAGGTCCTGAAAATTAAGGACCCGAAAAACCGCAGAAAAATTGCCAAGGTGGAAAACTCTATTTCGAGCCAGTCGAATAGGTGGGTGGCCATCGATATCAATCTAGATCAATCCTCCCTCCTTAGGAAGCAATTGTCTCCATTGCATTGAGTTCTTGTGGGAGATGGGTAAGCATTTGTTGAATCTGAACCTTGGTGAGATGCTTGCCTTGTTGGAGAAGTTGTGTTGCTTGGCTTGTGGAAGGTTGTCATGAACTTGATGTTGGAGGGGTTGGACCTTTTTAACCAGTCTGAATGCATGAGATGATGGTGTGCAGAAGGAATCTTTGTGATTTTCTTAAATCTTGTCGACCTGCTTCTGTTGGATAGAAGGGGCTTGGACTGAAGTTGTAGTGGTCACAATGTCCTTTTGTTCACCTTCTAAAATTAAACTTTATTGTATGAGAAACGAATTTGTTTCACTATTTTGTTGAAAGATTAGTCGAAAATACCGCTAGTATCCTATCAAGGTGATCCCCAAAAAAACAATGACACTATGAGATCGAAACTCATAAATAGCATGGCGCTTCCACATATATGGATGGCCCAAAAGAACATCATAGACATCCAGTGGGGAAACATCACACAATACCTCACAATTGAAGGGCTTGATGTCATAGTACAAGAAGCACTATCAGCTGACACAAAGATCTCATCCCTGGAGAAGCCACATGATGTTGTATGGTTGCAGGTGTGGTGTTGTTGGCAATTCCAACGGTTTGACGACATCTACTGAGATGAGGTTCTTTTGGCTTCCAATATCAACAATGAAATTCAATGGGGTACCCTTTACCCACATCTATGAATGGAAGAGGCACTCCCCCTCTTCAGGATCTATTGGTTCTTCTGGTTGGATCGTTGCGGTTGCGACAGTGCAAGTCGAGTCTGCATCGATGATATGTATTCTTCCATTATTTTTTGAATCATATTCTAAATCAGGGTTTGGCTCTTTTTCTTTAATCTCGACCACCAATGATTGTTTTGAGCAACATTCATCAGTGTTGTGTCAGGGGATTTTGTGGAAATCGCACCACTTTCCAGTGTCCTTTGTATATTAATTACCCTTATTTTCCTGTGGCTTGGATTCATTTTATACAGATTGGTTGTTAGGTCCATCTTTACCATACTTTGGTTGTTGCAGATTTGCAAACACGAATGTCCGTTTGTTCTGGTGCTTAAATTTCTGCTCGATTTTGATAGAATATCGAAAAGCATCTCCCGGTGAGGAGATGTCTAAAAAATCAATTTCGGTTTGGATGTGCTTGTGTAGATCCCAATGGTATTTCAGAACAAAATGTCACTCAGAATATTTGATACCCAGCTTGGTGTGAAATGTATGGAAGGTATTGGTGAACTATGGCACTGCTTGGCCCCTCTCTTGACGTAGTGTAGTCCATCTCATGTACTAGTCTTCATAGTTTTGAACAAGGTAATATTTTTCCTTGACAGCATCTACAAAAGATTCCCAAGTGGGTTCAACCTAAAATATTCCAGAGTCCTCTATGGAAATTTGTTGACAGTAAGTTTCCCACCAATGTTTTACATGGGGGGGGAGCCTTAAGGAGTGTGAAGGTGATCTTTTCCCTGTCGAAGAAATTGTGAACAAAGAAATAACCTTCTAGCAGATTTAACCATTTTTCCAGAGCATCCACATCTATTCGACCTTCAAATATGGAAATATTAAAATTAACTTGCACCTTGAAAGCAGAGGTGCCTCCAAAGTGGTTGCTTGATGAAGACGTGTATGTTGTTATTGGTAGGCATTGAAGGATGTGGGAAAAAATTTCCATCATTTTGTCCCTCTGTCATGTGAGAGCTTGCTCAAGAAAAATATTAATAGAATATTATGCTCCCGCAATTCTCTTTTCTTCTGTCATGAGAGGTCTCTTGGGCTAGTTGTCCTCAAGAGAAACTAGATCGAGACCCAACTCTCTATACCCTAACCTCATCGGGGACATGCACTAAGAAACGACAAGGAGCAGCCTTCTCTGATACCAGTGATCCGGATTATTTTGAGAATGAAATGAAGGCAGAGATATAACAATGAAATATACAGAGATATTGCAATAAACACAGAGATACAGTAATGCACAGTTTTTTATTAATGAGAGAAATGTACAAAAACTATGAAAAAAACAGAGTGAATAAACTCGCTAGAATGGTGGTAGCTTATCTCTAAGAAGAGATGTGACAGCTACACTCATTTGTAGGAAGATAATGTTTACAACGAGACTCTAAAGAAATTTTTAACATAAATAAAATCGAAAACCCTAACCTCGTAAGATGAAAATACAAAAGGTTTGCAGGCCTTGATGGGGGTAATTCATACGTCAACTTCCCAAAGGCGTAACTTTTGCATATGATCTCTGTTTGGGGCGCATGATAGCTCATTGGAGAGGTCTAGATGAGAGGAATGCATTTTGACCAGGCCCAGATAAAATCCTATGTATATCACCTCAGCCCCCAAAATTCAAAAAAATGTCGTTTAGGACCTAAAAACAGCCCTGGAAGTTCAGGACCCAAAAAAACGTAGAAAAAAAAACAAACATGGAAAACTATATTTTGAGCCAATGGAATAGGTGGGTGGCCATCGATATAAAACCGGTTCATCATGACCATTTTATTATTGACATGTCCTTCTTTTGCTTTATAACTAATCACAAGGGTAGAACTTTTAACCTCAGTGAGATGCTAGGATGGCTTCATTGGTTGTATGATTATACCTATCACATTCTTATTAAGTAGGTTAGTGTAGGATAGTTGTAGGTCATGTTGTGTGTTTCATTTATGCATCTTGTTTGTGTTTGTGTACTTATTCGCATTCATTTATTTCTTGATCATATGCATTTATAATTACTTGCAATTTTGATTTAGTCTTGTCTTAAAACAAATAATTGTATGGTTTTACTACATTTTTGTTTTATCCTTCATTTACCAGGGGGGTCATATCCCCCTGCTCATCTTGACTAATATTTGTATGTTATAATGTAGTAGGAGTTTTTAGGTTTTATGCAAGTACGGGCTTGGGATTCCAAATATTACTAATATTCTCATACGTTCCACGGTGAGCACATGTCCCAATGTTGGAGACAGGTGTTACCCCCTCACTTCTAGGGGTAACTAGAGAAGATTTTTTCTCCACGATCCACATTCTAGATAGCATTTTTGATGATGACATTCTGGAATCTCCAAAGATAGTTGAAGCAATAAAGAAAAAGGAAAACAAGGGTTTGGAAAGACACGGTGTCAAGGAAAGGGTACATCATTGCATAAGCGCTCCCTCTATAGAAGTGCTCATGTGGATGAATATCTTATGTGAACTTGCATGTTAATTATAGCCACATCTGAAGTAAATCTTTGTTGATGCTTGAATCCGTCAAGACTGAAATGGAAACCT
Source organism: Picea glauca (assembly GCA_000966675.3). NCBI lineage: Eukaryota > Viridiplantae > Streptophyta > Pinopsida > Pinales > Pinaceae > Picea > Picea glauca. Next base: position 49,496 of record JZKD02S0616079.1, read on the forward strand.
CACGAAGACATTAGTCCCCCTTCGTTTTTAGAGAGGTGGTACTCCTCTTGGGCTAAAAGATATATCTGCGATATCTTGGATTAGGAGAGTGCTAGGAAGCAAACCCTAAATCTTTATTATTTGATATTATGAAATAAAATGATTCTTCAATAACCTGAATACAATATTTATGTGCAGCAAAAGTCTTTTTACAATACGAAAAGATTGAAGGAGGGCTTCAACATCAAAATTAAATTGTGATCAACATCACACACAATCTTCTTATTCATGTATAAATGCATCCACATCTTCTTCACAAGAAATAGGAAAGAATGATTTGATCATCTCAAATAATTTTAAAAGAGTATTGCTATCAATATCAAAAGAGAATTTGATAGGTCAACCTCAAATATCTCATACTTAAAACTCAAAGTTACAAGATATAGTCAAGATCGACCCCGAAGAAATTATTTATGGAGTTTATTCATGAGAAATGTTCTTCATTACCAAAAATTTGACAGCCATGTATGTGGCCGCAAATACTCCATGATCATACAAGAAAAAAAATTAGAATAATACAAGAAAAACAATCAACAACTCAGCCTTGTGCCCAACTCTGAGATTCAAGCATAAAGCTATGAGAAGTGGTGTAAAAGAATAGAAAGAATGGAGAGGATGGAGATTTTTTTCTTGTGATCAAAAGATTGATTTTGTATCCATGGTTGTGCCTTCTTCTTCATATGATATTCTTCCCTGTCCCTCTGACAATACTGATTATTGGAACCCTTGATGAAGCCTCTCTTCTTAAGAAGAGATTTTCTGACTACTTGAGTAGTTAGGTTTTTCTTCCTCTCTTGAAATTATCATACAAGTTTCTTCTTGAAACATTCCATTTAATTAATTCCTCATTAATGAAATTATATCATCAATATATACATATCTAAAATGGGTCCATTTCCCTTTTTTATAAAA
>JZKD02S0616079.1:62430-91600 GCA_000966675.3 Picea glauca
CCCCTTTCTCTCAGCCATGCAACTGAGAGCCATTACCCTGGTTTGGTGACCAGATGATGGTAATGTCATACCACTAGATATTCATGGACGTGATAGCTCGGCTCGTGATGAGACCTCCTATCCTTCAACTAACCTTTCAAGCATTCTTTGTTATATTGTGCGTTTTCTTTACTCAAAGGTAAGTGTTTCACTACTTTCTTGGGTGATCCTTGGGCGAAGAATCTGGAAGGTTCATACAAGGCTTTTATCTTTTACCAAACATCAATCGCTCTAGGCCTTCAGCCCATTCTTCCCATAGAATGAGGGACAACGCCTTCTCGAGTCAATACACCCTAAAATCCCAAGAGATAAGGAAATGGAGGGGAATAATGATGGAAAGTGTACGTATGGTCGGGAACGGTATGATGGCTCATTAAGGGAGTTCCTAGTAGCAAACCCATCCCCAAGGAAGACCACTTACTAGGGCACAATGTCAACCACCAAGGCGAATTATGGAAAAAGGCATAATGTCCAAGCATATATCATGGAATTTGGAGCAATATAAGATACAACATACTCAACTCGCTTAAATATTGAAACAATGCTCACCATAATACTGACTTGTACCTCATGGAGCAAGGCCCGCTGCCTTCCGGAAGCCAGTTGATGTGGTGGATGCCATCTGGAAATATGTGACCATATGTGGTGATGAGAGGGGTTTCCATCTATGCAAAAGGGTATTGTTGGTCATGTAGTCTCTTAGCACTCCATATTTGCAACCTGAGGGCCTCGAGACATAATCTCCTTAGTTATCCACAAAATAGGGATAGCATATGGCTCTTACTTGGGGACATGTGCTCATCATAGAGTGCATGAGAACTGCAGCATCTCTTGGTAGACCTATGCCTGCAAGGAAACATCAAATTGTCAAGTGCAAGATGGCATACTCATCCTTGTTCTCATATGATCATAATCAAAACCAACTAAGCTAGAAAAAGAAATTTTTGACATTTTTTTCAAAAAATTCTGAAGTAAGCATGAAATCAATATGCAAGTAGAGAAAAATGAAAATGAAATGCATCTAAACTAATATGGGCAATCAAGATGAAAATGTTGAGAATCAAAATGAATTACATACTTACCTGGGGCATGGGCCCTGAAGAAGTCATGTGACCTAGATGTGAGGTTAGAGAAGAGATCCATCTACTGGTAGTGGTATCTTCCTCTCATCTAACGATGTAAGATAGTACCTTTCTTTGTCATACTTCTTCTTGATGATGTAAGGGTCAAGCCATGAATTGTTTTCTTTTTGGTCATATCTAGGCTTTCCCTTTCTTTTGTCCCACATGAGGACAAGAATTTCTTCATTGAAATTGATGCAAGGTGTATTCTCATCGTATGGAAGCTCTGTGTGGATTGTCTCTTTGACGATTTCTTCATGTTTCTCATCCTCTTCTTGCATAATTTGAATAGACCCTAGCTCCTTGCCATGGTATTTTTCAGTCTTCTTCTTATTTGTCCAGGGGTGAAACATCTCTATGGAATCATCCTGCTTGAAGGGTAACTCGTATGGATCATACTCAATAAATTATGGAGCCATATCATAGTAGTGTTCATTGACATAATTAGGGCCCCGCAGATCTATCACATGTGTATCTTTCTTTTCCTTGTTATGTAAGATCTCATACGTGCCATCGCCCATGGGAATATATTCATGTGTAAGGCTCATGCTAAGGAAACCTCCAAGGGTTGAGGACCAAGTCCTCGACAAGAGCATCCCCCAGGCATCCAGAACATCGATCACCAATATGTCCATGAGGACGTTGATATGTGGAAAATCTATCAAAAATACCTTAACGTCTTCACACACCCCCAAGACCTCAACTCTTCTTGAATCAATACCACAAACATTTCCATAAGGTTGGGTTGTCTTGAAACCAAGTTGTTTCATCACCTTCAATGACATGACATTTGTTGAGGCCCCTGAATCAAGCATGTAGTTTTTCAAACGAAGGTCATGCATGCCTAATGAAAGATAGAAAGGAGGGTTTGTGTCCTTTGGCTAATCGAGATACATAGTATTCAAAATGATGGGAGGATCTTCCTTCTCAGTTCACACCTGTAAGACTTTCAAAATTTCCCTTTTCACATAAGGTATCTTACACATCTCTATCACTGGGATCATCATATTCATTTTTCCAAACATGCTTGTGACATCTACATTCAACTGAATGTCATATGTAGGACTTGACCTAGGAAGCAACTCACATACTAGTGGTGGAGGTGGTGGGGCCATCTTTTCTGCTGATGGAAGAGGAGTATCATGATGTGACAGAGGGGCTAAAACATTTTTTCTTCTAGTGTAGGTTAGAATTTCTATCCTCCTTAATTCCTTCTTCTGATCATCTATCAATTTATTTAAGGCCATGAGTCTCCCCTCTCTTTCTCATATGCTTCTGGATTCATTGATCTATTCTTGGGTGACTTGTTCATTATATAAATTCCAAATCATGAATTTTATATCATTAGGATAATCTGTGTCTCATCGGGGGCACTCATCTTCCCTATCGGGTTCTTGGCATGGGAGACACCAAGCTTCTATATCAACTATCCCAACAGGTTTCCAAGTATCTGGGGCCTTTGCCTCTTGTTGAGGTCTTGGTTTCCAACTAGTAACATCTCTTTGTTGTCTAGAAAATTGAGGTATGGGAGAAGATTGATTTCTTTCCATTACATTCATATGGTTCATAATTTTATTCTGCACCTGAACAAACTGAGTATTCATTTGGTCTATCTTCTAAGTCATGAGATCAATCGGATCAAACACTCCCTCTTAGCAAGGGAGGTATTCTCCACCACTCATGACTTGTGTATGAAGTAGACAAACTTCCCCTTTACTATGGGTTTGGTGAGAATATGTGCAATATGCTTGTCTATGGAAATTTTTTGGAGCTTCACAACTCCCTTATTCACCATGTCTCTGATGAAGTGGTATATGATCTCAATGTTTTTTTATCTGTCATGAAACATTGGATTCTCTAAGAGTTTGATACAACTCTGATTTTCACAGTGGATCACAATAGGCTCCAACTCCTAACCAAATAACCCTGGAAGAATCTTATGAATCCAAATAGCCTCACAACTCTCCAAACTAGCTACCATATATTTTGCTTCTATTGAACTAAGCGCCACAGAAGTCTATTTCTTGTTGAACCAAGAAACCATTGTTGATCCTAGGCTTAAAAAACCACCAGAAGTGCGCTTCCTGTCAATTGCACTATCTTCCCAATCTGACTTTGAATAGATATGCAGCCTTAACCCATCACCCCTGACATATCTCAAACCAAATCCATTTTCCCAAACACCATTCTTCATGATGGAATAATACTCCTCCATATGGGATCCTTCCAAACATGTTGACTTGTTGCCTCCTCAAAACTAGAAGGCTCAGAATCAATGATGTTACTCATAAGAGCCACATAGCTAGAAAATATTTGTGAAGTTATTCTCTCTCTGAAGGTGCCTTTGGGGGATGTATGTCCTTCAACATCCTTCAAGGGCTCTCTAAGCCATCTAGGTCTCATGTCCTCATCACTAGGAGGATTCACTGGATCCAATAACTCCTATGACTCATCCTCATGATCTGAGGGTTGCTCCTTTGCACTAGATGGAACTGTACTCTCCTCAACCTTTGAAGCTTCTTGTTCCTCACTACCTATTGTGATCTCATGGGACCTCCTTAAATCCAAGTCATCCTTAAACCTGACATCCCAACTAACCACAACATAAATTTCTCCTGGAATGTAGATACAATAGGCTTTCAAAGTCTTGTTGTATCCCACAAACATGCCCTTTCTTCTGAAAGGTTCCAACTCTCTTCTCTTCTCCTTAGGAACATGGATGTAGACTAGACAACCAAAGCTCCTCAAATTCCCTATCTCGAGTTTCACTCCTGTGAATTCCTCCTCAAAAGTCTTGTCCTCCAAGATCTTGTGAGGACTTATGTTTTGAACATACATTGTCGTGTTGCATGCTTCTGCCCAAAGCATCATGGGTATATCCTGGTCATGCAACATCACCCCGACAACCTAAACTATGGTTCGATTCTTCCTCTATGTAACCTTGTTATGTTGTTGGTTGAAAGGCATTTTCAACCCCCTCTTAATCCATGCCTCCTTGCAGAAATTCCTGAACTCATTGGAAGTGTATTCACCCCCGTTATCTGACCTTGGGATCTTGATCTTCTTTCCAGTCTGATTCTCCACTAGAGCCCTAAACATATTGAATCGACTAAACACCTCATCCTTGGTCTTCATGAAGAATATCCATGTTCTCTTGGAATGGTCATCAATGAAGGTCACATAGTACCAGCAACTGCTTGAAGATCAAACTAACATTGGTCCACGCACTTATGAATGTACTAGGTCCAGAATCTCCTTGGACCTATTATCACTACTTGAAAAGGTAGCTTTGGCATTCTTCCCAATTGCACAACCCTTTCATACACCATGTTTATGTGCTCCAAACTATGGTAGACATGTCCCCATATTTCTCAATATTGGCAAAGCCCTGTAATGCAAATGTCCCAATATTTTGTGCCAAAGCTCGCATATATTATCATTGTCGTGTACTAGGGCCTGAGTTGGCTGACCAGTCAACTTGTAAAGACCGCCATCATGAGTACCAATAACTTATGTTTATTCAAGACTCAATCCCTTTGTCCAAGCGAGAACATGCTTATCCACGAATTCCACTGCATATCCTCTGTCTTCCATGGCAGGGATAGAAAGTATGTTCTTCTTCAGTCCAGGTACATACAACACTTCACTCATCTTGGGAGCCTTTCGGAACTTCAATTGAAACAAATTTATTCCAAATCCCTTGACTACATACTTGACATTATCACCAAGTTCCACATGTAATCATGAGTTTTCCTTTGTCAAATTGGTGAGTGATTTATGTGACCCTCTCATATGACAAGAAGATCCACTATCCACCAACCAAGTCTCCATGGTGACCTGCCTAGAAAAAAAAAATGCACCAACTGTGTCTCAAGAGATGAATCCCTCTCTTCCTTCAAAGCCTTAGCTTTGATACCATGTCAATTTTCACATGCAACTCTATGTGACTAATTTTAGATCTGAAAATTTATTTCTAGTGATTCAACAGTAAACTTTAGGTGTTATCACTGAACAATTTTACACTGAAATTATTGACTGAATATATAGCAGCAGAAATAATCAAGATCAGAGATGAATCATCAATGCACATGAGACACAAAATTTAAGTTATGTAGCTTTGTCAAATCCATAAATTCTGAGGGAAAAATCATCCCTCTCAACAACTTACAAATCCAGTCAATCTGAGGACAAAACAAATCCTCTTAACAACATCCAAATCAACAAAATACCTGGAACAAATTCCCAGCTTACAAATCTACTGCATAACAAATGTACAACCTACTGACACCAGTCGTATGGTTGTTGACATTAGCTTGTATGGACCTGCCAAAGCTTCCATGTGGTGGGACTAGTTGAAGCAAGTCAAGCATATTGATAAGAACAAAATTTCTTGGAATAATTTAAAGAAATACTTCCAACAAAAATACATATCGGAGCATTAATATGACAAGAATATGCAAGAGTTCTTTGACCTTAAGCTTGGGAACGTGACCGTGGAGGAGTATGAGAAGAAATTCTTGGAACTCCCAAGGTATGTGGATTTCATCAGGGATGAGAAGGTTAAAATTTAGAGCTTCTTGAGTGGGTTTCCATCTTTCTATAAGGATAAAATTTAGTTTGATGAGCCCAATAATTTAGAAGAAGTCATAAGAAAAACTATGTATTTGTATGAGTAGAGTAAGGCAAGGCCACTCTTTCAAAGAGCTTGGGATGACAAAAAAAAGGCAATATGGTTCAAAGGAATAAAGGATTCAAGCCACCTTTCTTCAAGAAGGATTCACAGTCGTATAGGCAAGGGAAACAAGCACAAAATGGGCCCAATATGATATATTCCTTGGGGAAAAGACCGAGGAAACAACCCGTAAAGTGTTGAGGATGTGAGGGGGGCCACATATATAAATATTTTCATTGTAAAGGAGATAGGATGAGAAATACACATAACCTTCAGGAAGTTGTTACAATGGAAGACATGGGTAGGAGTGTACCAAGGATTTGTGTAGCCTTGGACAATAGTCAAACATATTATCAATCCCACATGATTAAGGTGGAAGATAATATTGATAATCATCCCATAGCTATTTTGATTGATTCTGAAGCTAGTTATAGCTATATAGATCCTAATATGGTTGGCATATTTAAATTGAAGAGATGTAAGCATGAAAAGTCTTGTTTGGTTCAGCTAGCCACTAGAACCAAGAGAAGAATCAATGAGCTTGTTAAAGATTATGCAATGAACATGAATGGAGTCATCACTAAGGCAGATTCGAACTTCATACCACTTGGGTCATATGACTGCTTGATTGGTATGGATTAGCTGAAAAAGTATCATGTTGTCCTGGATTTCTACAACAAGGCTTTCACATGTCTGGTCGAGGAAGGAAATTCAAGGATAGTTCAAGGTATTCCAAGACCTATATCTGTTAAAGAGATTTCGGCATTGCAACTGAAAAGATGTTTTACAAAAGGGTGCCAAATATATGCAGCTTATTTGGAAGAGCCAGCCAAGGATGAAGTGCCAAATCTTGAAGACTATCCAGTATTCAAGAAATATGAAGATGTGTTTGGGGAATTTCCAAGATTTTTACCAAAGAGAGACGTTGATTTCTGTATTTACTTGATTCCTAGAGCTGCCCTAATGTCCAAAAATACCTACAGAATGATAACATCAGATCTGAAAGAGTTGTATATGCAACTATAAGATTTCTTGAAGAAGGGGTACATCCGCCTAAGTATTTCACCTTGGGGTGCCCCAATGATTTTTGTGAAGAAAAAGGATGGAACTTTGAGGTTATATATTAACTTTGAACAACTAAATAAGGTTACACTGAAGAACAAGTACCCTTTGCCAACGATTGATGATCTTTTTGATCAGTTGAAGGGAACAAAGATATTTTCCAAGATTGACTTGAGATAAGGATATCATCAAGTGAGAATTGGAGAAGAAAATACTAGTAAGACAATCGTTTGGACAAGGTATGATCATTATGAGTTTGTAGTGGTACCATTTTGGTTGACAAATGCACCAACTACTTTTATGTGTTTAATGAATGGAGTGTTCAGATCTTACCTAGACAAATTTTTTATTGTCTTCTTAGATGATATTCTTATCTACTCCAAGACAGAGGAGGAGCATGAGCAACATTTGAGGATGATGCTACAAGTATGGAGAGAACATTGATTTCATGCCAAGTGGAGCAAGTACATATTTTATCATATGCAGATCCATTATTTGGGCCACGTTTTCTCAAAGGATGGCATAACAATGGACCCATAAAATATTTAAGTAATCAAAAGTCAGCCAACACCAAAGAATATTTCAGAGGTTAGATCGTTTATGTGTCTAGATGGTTACTACAAGATATTCCTTGTAGGTTTTTCCAAGATTGCACACCGTATCATTTCCTTGCAAAACAAATGAATAAAATTTGAATGGACTACCATGTTTGAAGAGAGCTTCCAACACTTGAAAGATTTATTAACTAGTGCATCTATTTTAAAGGTTGCAAATCCAGATCAAGATTTTGTTGTGTACATAGATGCATGCAAGGAACGACTTGGTGGAGTCCTTGCACAAAATGGCCATGCCATATATTATGAGTCAAGGAAACTTAAAGACCATGAAACAAATTATGCTACCCCTGACTTTGAATTGACAACAATATTTCATGCCTTAAAAATGTGGAGGCATTATCTCACAAGCAAAAAAATTGAGCTAAGAACAGACCATAGTGGTCTGAAATATTTGTTTAGACAACCAATATTAAATTCCACACAAACTAGATGGTTGGAATTTCTCAGTGAATACGACTTTGACATCAAGCACATTAAGGGGAAATAGAATAAAGTGGTTGATCCACTCAACAGAAAAATGCATGAAATGCATGCTACAACCATAAGCATGTACAGTTCATATTTGAAAAGCAGAATTTTTTGTAACAACAGACCAACATTATGTACAAATTAAAGAAAGTTTATAGCAAAGTAATGTACAACCGAAATTTAAAATTATAGGTTGGAATAAGAATCCTCTTGTATAGTCCCCTAGGTGAAGGAGAGTCAGTGACAGAGTGTTATGTTAAGGCACTTCATGATGTGAAGTCACCGGTTCGAAACCTCCGGGGACACCAGAAATCTAGCCATGTTAAGTGTTATGTTGAGGAAAAGATACGAAATGATCATACTCAATCATTTTTAGATCTTGCTTGGCTAAAACAAGATAGACGGGAATATCACCCTAGATTTATAGCCATCAAAATTGGTATCCTAACTCAAAAGTATTGTTTACAAGTGCTTACGTTGGTTTTTTTTATAAATAAAAGTTTGCTGAAAAATTCATTATTTATGTAATTTTCTGAACATATCAGATGCTGAAATAAATATAGATATAGAAGTAAAGACACTAAGTCATTAATCAGAACAGATGAGACATAAAGAAACCCTTTATTTCATTCCAATTCATCAAAGAATCATTCTCTTTACAAAATTTCCTGAGTAAGTTTTGGACCAAAGTCAAACTTCGACGTCCCCGATGAAACATACAAAAGGACTTCTGACAGAAAATCAAAAAACTAAACTTGAAAAGACGGATCAACTTGGCACAATTTACTGCCCACTAGACTCTGCACAATATGCTTCGTCAATCATGAAAACTAATTCACAAACAAACAAGTCTACACAGACTATCAAAGATAGATCAACACCTATGAAAAACAAGTGTCTAAATGATGTATTTCAGCCCTGAATCTTGTTTTTTACAATAGGACCCTGCTATCATAAAAAAGAATTAGGCTCTTAATGAATTAAGGAATGAATGAAAATTGAATTATCTCAACAAAGCTCAAAGAACAAACCTTAGTATGCTTCTCCTTGTATTCTCCTTGTTCCTCCCTTTTCTTTTGCCTTTAAGCAAATTGGAATTGGTTGAAGTAGTTGAAGTAGTTGAACTACTTCAATAGTTAAGTTAACAAAAACTCAACCAACTTTTTCAGTTAAGGGGGAAAATTAATAATCATAATAAGGGTTTTTTAAATAAATAATAACTAGTAGGTGGGACCCCTTGTGACTCCCTTTAGCTTTTAACAATCATAACACAACTAGTTAATTAAACAAAACATCCCTCCTTGTGCCTTCCATCATCACATTCATATTTGACAATCTATATCAATAATAATTGAAATTATTTCTTAAATAAATTACTCATATATCCAAAAAATAATGTGTTTTCCAAAATTCCAGAAGTCAACTGTTATCATCAATTTATAAATTAAAAAAAAAAACTTAAAATCCATATTTTCAACTATGAGATGCAATCCTTCACTTGTTGTTGTTGTCACCTTTTGATCTCTCTGAATTTGCCTTTGGATGTGCTAAGCCTTTAGCCCTAATCTCGTTGATCACATGAGAGCAATCATCCCTCAAATGCATGTGGGAAGACATGGATTTATCAGAGCCATTGGAGGGTGAGGAAGGGGAAACAATGGCTTTTCCTTTGTCAGGGGCATCATGGGCCTCGATTTTCAACCTTTTTCTAGCATGGGAATACTAAACTAGTGAGTGGATAGGGGCAGCTTGGACAATTTTATTGATAGGTGGGGGAACAGGTAAGGGAAAATTGGACCAGCCACGATATTGAGAGACTGTCAGGTGGACAATCTCTTGCCATCTATCATTTTCAGGAACTTCGGGTTGCAATGAGACATGAGAATGCATGGGAACACCAGGATCCTATAGAGCTTGGAAGGGAGGCCTTTCAGGCCTAGGTTGGACCACCCCTTGCCCAATCCAATTAAAAAACCCAGCTTGAAATAGCTGCCCGAACTCTTGTGAGTTAGCATCCAAGTGTATGGAGAATATTGGCCTTCTAGGGCCCCTGTTCCAATTACATCTTCCTCAGTTACCTCTGTCATGGCTACCTCGACTGAAAAATCTCATTCATGTATGCATAATTAATTAGAAAATAGTTTCTCTAACAACCATACATGACAACTCTTTTTAAAATATGAAATAAATTTTGGCTCAGCAACATATCAGACTCATGCAATCCAATCCATACAAATTGTTTTAATCATTGTCAATGAGAAGGGGGTGAGCAAAGGATCTGGGATATCCGAGGGGTTGTATTGAGCGAAAAAATGTTAAAATGAGGGGGGAAAGATCACGATTACTGCTCATAGACAACAAACAATCAACTGTAATATAAACCAAAGAACATATCATTGTAATCCATCTTAAACTATCATGATACAGAGTTTCTCTTAACTGTAATTAAATTTTAGGAACAGGGAGTGAGTAATGAATATGGGAAGGCGAGGGGATTGTAATTAGCGAAAAGTGAAATAATGGTAGGGGAAAAGAGTGTATATTGTTCATAAAATCAATTAAGTAGTCCATAAAACAATTATGTATTTAATGCAAATGATCCAACACTAACAAAATAATTGTTGTGATCAATTAAACAATTTATGTGTATAATTTAACCATTATTGTGTGTTAAACCTGCTCACTGTTCACATTTAAATCCTTAACACTTTCAATTAATCGCAGTGTCATCATACTCAAAATAATATGCCTTCCAAAACAACTTGTACAAGAATTTTGTTTCTTCTCACTTCTTCTTCTTAATAGTTAACACAATTCCAATGAACGCACGGTCATTTGTATCAACTCTGTTCAACATCCAAACCATCAACCATTGTCATAAATTAATCCTTCAAATCAAACACAAGCACAAGTTCTTTTAAAATCGTGCCAAATTCCATTCCTCAATTCAATTTAACATTTAAATTGCAATGAAACCATACTGTTATAGAACCCGTGCCCATCTCTGATGGTGCAATCAACGATACGGTGCACGATATCCATCAAACATACACAGTGGATAGCCAACACACAATCATCAATATTTCAAATTGCAATAATCTTGATTGGCAATCTAAGCACACAGTAAAAACAACCATCATTTCAACTTATACGATGTTGTAGGAACACACAGGCCATTCAAAACGCAAGAGCATTTATGTGACTGTACATGTCTAATTACTCTGAATCAAAACATCAAACGATGTTGAGTTATCAATCCAATACAAGGAGGCAGCAACTGTATGCCCAATTCCATTTCTCAAATCAACCAATTTAAACCATGTTGAACTATCGAATCAATTGCAACAATAAAATAATATAGCGATTATACACCAATCATAAAAACCATTGTCAACGCTATTAACAGAGACAACCAATAATCAACCACTGTCGACGATAATCCACCAACTCATAACAGTCAACCATGTGTCGGACCGGAAATAACTGGTTCATTTATCAAAATCGGGCTTTGAATAATCAAGGGTTCGCTCGATGGAACCAACACATGGAGACTGGAGTCGACCACACCAACAGTAGAGGAGAACCCTTCAAGACAACACGGTGGACGCACAGGCCACATAACCATTAGCATGCAAGGCAGGGTAACCATTCACACCAGGTAGGAGAGATTATGAACATTGGAGCAGAGGTTCCTCACTGGCCAATAAATAACACCGAGAACACGCAGGGCATAACCCTCACGGTTTTCCCCAAAAAATAATAATGTTGATATAAAAGCAGAGCCATGGAATAGAAACCAACCCTAAAGAAAACCTCTTGGCATAATAGCCACCATAACCAACTGCACAGAAACCAACAACATAAACGATCCCACAACCAGGTGAAAATGATATGCGGTGACCCAAGGTGGTTCAAAATCAAACACAACAACCCCATAACACCAAATACGATTGGTATGTTTACAAGAACTGTGTGGAGACGGCCAGCAATTCTGGACCAAATGAAACCCTTCAACCAAAACCCATAAAACAACAGAGAGCCTTCATGGCTTCCACCACACAGAATCATAAATGAAATCATGACTTCAACTATCCATTTTTTCATTTACAATGAATACACACAACCAACCATTCCAGAGAAATATCACAAGTTTACATAGTTTCCAGTCTCAAGAAAAGCACAGACTAATACATCACCGAGCCAATATCTATTTCATAACCAGAGCGAGTTCATGGATGGCAGAAAATACATACCTGTAACCAAAAAGCCTTAAAAATGCGAGCTTGGTCGAGCAATTCTTCGCTTGCCTGAAAATCGGAGCTTAACCATAGCGAACAATAATTGAACAATAGCCAAGCTAGGGTGACGGCCAGTGGGAGAGGTATGGAGTGATGTGCAGTAAATTCAAATCGCTTCCATCCTCCACTCATTCAATTACTTAGTACAAGCTAGCCAACCATCAATTAATCTATGCATCGAAACTAACATCCATTACTTGCCAAGTGCGCCACCCTATATCACATTAACCATTTTCAAACATACCATAACGCATATCAAATGTGCCTTCATATAACTCAATATATTGTATAGCCACTAACATCCACTAACATTGCTAGTTAGGACTAACATCAACCCTTTTAATTTTTCAATGCATATAGTGTAGCATAGTATAACATACTTTAGCTTCTTCTCCTTAGATTTATTCCATATTTCTTTTATCTTTTGTCATGACTAAGATGTGTTTTGTGCAGGTGTAACATGTAATAGATCATGGCGCCAATAGCACTGTATTAACATTTCACATAAGCCATCATGACATGGAATTGAGATTTTAGAGTAATGAAACCCACACATAGCATGCATTATCCATCTGCCATTTGTCGCAAATAGAACCAGTATTTCATCGTCCATCATGTAGGACCCTGTAAGCAGTGTCGAACAACAACATGAACATCAAATAAGAACCAAATCTCATCTCCAATCTACAAGGGGGTCCCACCTACTAGTATTATATATATCATTAGCTTATAATAATAGGCTTTAGCAATACTTTGCGGGCGAAATCCTCGTTCCGATTTGTATCGTTAACAAACTGGCGACTCCACAGGGGAATTTATTTTCAATAGATCTTAGAACTCAGGACACATGGTTTTGTAGACCAAGAACAACAGATAAAAAAGATATAACCAAGAAGATTATGCAATAGGGTGAAGTGAGCGGATTTAATGGATAAATGATCGGGAATTTGGGAATAACTCATGAAAAATGTTAAGTATGAGGGGGCTTATCCCTGTATGCATAATCATTCAACCGAAATCTACTCTTTGCTTCAAGGAGAAAAATTATAGACTTGCTCTTTTAAAATTTCAAATGGATGAAGAAATGGAAAGCAGAAGCGGGAGATAACCAATTTCTTTACAAGACAGCAGTGAAAGCAAATAACAAATTCACTTGCTTTCAGGGGGGCACATCGCAACAGTTGTGTAAGATTGATTGTTATTGACTAACAATATCTTGCAGAAGTGTCATTGTGGCAGTACTTATCCAATATCTTATTCTTGACCAAAATCGACTAAAAGATGAAAAAGCAATAAGAATCATAACATAATTAAAATTGCAAAATTTAAAACAGCGGAAATAAAATGACAGAAATGTAAAAGCAGTAGAAAATTGTTAAAAATAGAAAGCACAAATCAAACTACTGTAAAAGCATAAATGAAAAAAAACAGTGGAAAAATGAAAGCAGAGCTAGACTACTAAAATACAGAAAATCCAAACAGCGTTAAAACTTTTCAAGTTGGTTCCACGTAATGTTTCAAGTGAGAACTGTTAGTGATGTAGGAAAACAATCGCTCCTGTGAATCTTTTAGAATGTAAGAATTAGTCCCCAGGACAAAACCGATCTTGAAAGGACCCAACCATAGTTTTTGAAACTTTGAGACGACCGATAGTCCTTTAGAGTATAATTTTAGATCAGCAAGGTAAACATGAGTAATCTTACAGATCAAATCGTTGAAAGTTATTTGCATAGATCCTTTAAAAGTGGTGTTTGTAACAGATAATCCAGAAGGCATACATTCGTAGGTCAAGGTACCCCAATTAGTAATAAGGGTGGCTTTGTATGCATCTGCCCTTTTTACTTTGATTTGATTGTAACCCAAAAAACTGTGAAGTGGGGGCCTCATCTGTGAGATTACAACTTGTTGCGGGATCATTTCCATATTAGGTGGAGCGAAAGGATTTTTCATGATAACCTGATTGAATGTGGGATAATTAATGCAGAAACTAATATGATCAGTGACCTTCAGAACAGGAACCAATTTGGAAAACCATTCAGGGTACTTGATCAGAAAGGTAATTCCATCCTTCAAGAAATTTTCCAACTCCCCTCGAATAGTTGCTTCCAATGCAGGGTTGACAGGTCTTTGTTTTTGCCTACCTGGTTTTATATCTTCCTTGATAGGAATGGAATGTTGTATAAGACCAGGATCAAAACCACGAAGATCTTCATAAGACCAAGAAAAAACATCTTGAAATTCTCCAAGTATCTTGGCAAACTTCATTTTCTCTTCATCGGAACATTGGGCACCTATTCTAACATTATTTGGAGACTTGGGTGTCCCAATGTTTAAGGAGATGGTTTCACCCACCTTCCTTTTTGACTCCTCTTCGTTTTGCCTACATCACTCGATGAAAACGAACTCTCTAGAGGAGTCGAGCCTTTAGGAATATTGTTATCTTCTATGGGTATAATTTCCTTGGGCTTAAAAGGTTCATTTTGAAAGAAAGCACAAATGCTTTCAACGTTAGGGAAGACCTGCCAAAATTCTATTTGTCGGGGATATGTGGATGATATAGAGACTAAAAAGTACAATCAGGTCTGTGTGGCAAAAGTTGTCAATTAGCAGAGGCTGCAAAAATAGTTAATCGATCATCCATTGAGTTCAATTCCCTCTTAACATGAGTGATGTTGAAATATAATAAGTTCGAGATAAGTGCCCAAACAATTTGGGTATATTGTTTCATCAACTTGTTGCTAGGAGAGTAAATCTTACGTACAAGGTTCACAACAAGCTCAGAATCCCCAAAAACTGAAAAGAGGCCACAACCAATATTATAAGCATTTTCAATGCCTAATAATAAGGCTTTGAATTCAAAGACATTGTTTGTTTAAGCAAACTCCAACCTGTAAGAAAAATTATGAATATTTCCCACAGGAGAAATCAAGATAATGTCAGTTATGTTACCTTCATTAGAACATAAACCATCAAAGTGCATGTGCGACATACCATCATCTAATTCAATTTGTTCCAAGGGAATATTATCCTCCTCAGCAGAGATGGAATACACTCCTAGGTCCTCTTCGATATAGTTTACACTAGGTTCAGGGACACTCTCTATGTGAGGTGAAATCCTTTCCTCTCTAAGGAATATAATGTTTTTACCATTCCGAGGAACAAATAAATGTGTTATGTCGAGTGAGAGGTATCCACCCATTAAATCTTGCCAATCTCTTCCCAAGATGATTGAGTAATTGCTTACTGGTATACCAATTACCTGAATGCTAAGGGTTGTCCTTATTTTAGGGTGTGCACACAAAACTAAGGTCACATATTTAATCTCACCTATGATCATTTGTTGTAAACTATTATAGGAGAGCATGCTTTTGGCGTTTTCATTTGTACAAGACAATCCTATCTCTTCCATAATAATCTTCGACATCACACTTGGGCACGAACCTCCATCAATGAGGCAACAATGGGCGATCTTATCCATAATATTTACAAAAACATAAAAAGGGAGATTTTTTATAGGGTATCTAAAGTTATGTGTACCTAGTTTATTTACAAATGAATCCTCTTCATTCACCTCTTCAGAGAGGTTGGCTACAACATAATTCTTTCCTTCAATGAATTGTTTTAGATGCCTCTGTTGTTCAGGGACGACAACCATGTCCAGGAGGGTGGCATCTTCTTTGATGTTGGCCAACTGATTCAGAATATTGTATTTGGAAGAGGGGAGAGGGGAAATTGTTCCTTGACTGTCAGGAACCTTAGGAACCTTAACCTTAGCAGCTGGTGATGATGAGCTTGGGCTAGAAGAATTGCGGGTAGGATCATATTTGCCTTTGGGAGCGTAGGATTTGTTCCTAGTATTGATCATCATGACATCCTCTAGCTCTGCAAAATCTAGGACAATGATGGTAGTTTCTGGTCTTTTACCAAAGATCTTATCTCTAGCACTCTTCCTTACCTCACTTGTGGCTTCCTCGTGGTGTTCCTCGCAAAAGTTACACCAACTTCGAGGCAAGATAGACTTGGGGTGAAAATTATTTTCAATTGGGTTTCTAAAGACGGGTGCAGAAGAGGATGAATCTCCAGGGGTTACAGGGTTGACATTTCCATTTTCTCATACACTATCATACGATTATTCATATCTTCTACTAGTTATAAGAGGGTGGACATGTATGTCTGTTTAACTGATTCTCCCTGGGGAAGACTTATTCTTTCAATATGTTCTTCATACTCTAAACAAGTATGCAGAGCGGAACCAAGGTTATCAATGGCTTTTTCCTCAAGCCTATGACGATAGGGGGAAGGTAATGCATCGTAGTAATGCATGAAAGTTGTTTGGTTCTGCGGTCGAATGAGTTCAAGGATTTGATTGTATATCTTAGTGAAACGCAAGTTGAAGGACTTGATGGTTTCACCATCCTTATAGGCGATGTTATTGTACTCTCGTAACTTATCAGTTGGGCTTTTAGATTTTCCATAGGCGAATCTGAACCAATATACTAACTCCTCCCAAGTAGACAGAATCTTAGGAGGAAGGTCAAATAAATCTGCTGCAACCTTTCCTTCTAAGGAATTGATGAATAAGTGCATGCAAGTATCATTGTCATTTGCTCCTATGTTGTGACAACCATTAGAAAATGCCACCAAGTGTTCATTTGTAGTGACAATGTTATTCCCCGAAAACCTAGGGAGATGCTCTTTGAACTTAGGAAGGGGACGAGTAGCAGGTGCTAGGTTAAGAGGAGAGGACACATGCCATGGTGTGGTTGTGGCGTCTTCTTGAAACTGAAAAAAAGCCCATACTTTTTAATGACTTTGGTGGGATTTATGATAGATTGGACAGGGATATGGTGGCTGTATAAGCTACCAATCACTGACGAAGTTCAAGACTGAGAGGAGGAAGCACTTCTAGTGCCACCAAAGCCACCACTAGATGCCATATTGTGGATGATAGGTGAGGGAGAGAAAAACGAATTGGATGAATTAGACAAAGTTCTCTTGAAAGCACTTTGTTGGGTTGATAACACAACGTTCATTATTCCTATTTCAGCAATAGGATTAATTTCAGGTGATAAGCCTCTTCTTCTAGAAATACGAGAGTCTAAGGATATGAAAGTAAGGCCAAAACTGAAGGAACAAGAAAGTTACTTATGATCTCTAGGTTGTCTACGTCTAGCTTCCCAACGTTCTTGGGCACTAATATCTTGTTTAATTGTTGCCCATGAATGATTAAGCTCAGCACGAGTATTGGCAGTGTCTAAAATGGGGTTGAACAAATTCAAAGCAATGTTGGTCTGACCTTGAAGATCGGGCTCAATATTGGGTTGTCTTGAAATAGCCACAGTTATTCAGAAATAAACAATCAAAGAATTAATATTAGAAAAAATAGATGTATTCGATGTTAATCAAGCATGAAAATTAACCAGAGAGATATTGAAGATCTCCCCAGTATGGTCACCAAATAAATGTTGAGAAAAACATATGAAATGATCTTACTCAAGCAGTTTCAAATCTTGCTTGGATAAAACAAGATAGACGGGAATATCACCCTAGATTTATAGCCATCAAAATTGGTATCCTAACTCACAAGTATTGTTTACAAGTGCTTAGGCTAACTTTTTTATAAATAAAATCTTGTTGAAAAATTCATTATTTATGTAATTTTCTGAACATATCARATGTTAAAATAAATATAGAGACAGAAGTAAAGACACCAAGTCAATAATCGGAACAGATGAGACATAAAGAAATCCTTTATTTCATTCCAATTCATCRAAGAATCATTCTCTTTACAAAATTTCTTGAGGAAGTTTTGGACCAAAGTCAAACTTAGATGTCCCCGATGAAACATACAAAAGGACTTCTGACAGAAAATAAAAAAAAATGATAATGAAAAGTTCGATCAGCTTGTCATATATTGTTTCCCACTGGACTCTGCATAATAGCCTTCGTCAGTCATGAAAACTAATTCACAAACATACAAGTCTACACAGACTATCAAAGATAGATCAACACCTCTGAAAAACAAGTGTCTGAATGATGTAATTCAGCCCTGAATCTTGTCGTCTACAATAGGACCCTGTTATCATAAAAAATAATTAGGCTTAGAATGAATTAAGGAATGAATGAAAACTGAATTATCTCAACAAAACTCAAAGATCAAACCTTAGTATGCTTCTCCTTCTATTCTTCATGTTCCTCCCTTTTCTTTTGTCTTTAATAAAATTGAAATTGGTTGAAGTAGTTGAACTACTTCATTAGTTAAGTTAACAAAAACTCAACCAACTTTTTTAGTTAATGGGGAAAAGTAATTATCACAATAAGGGTTTTTTAAATAAATAATAACTAGTAGGTGGGACCCCTTGTGACTCCCTTTAGCTTTAAGTAACACAACTAGTGAATTAAACAAAACATCCCTCCTTGTGACTCCCATCATCACATTCATATTTGACAATCTATCTCAATAATAATTGAAATTGTTTCCAAAATATATTACTCATATATCCAAAAAATAATGTGTCATCCAAAATTCTAGAATTCAATTGTTATCATCAATTTATAAATTAAAGAAAAACTTAAAATCCATATTTTCCACTCTGAGATGCAATCCTTCCCTTGTTGCTACTGTCACCTTTTGATCTCTCTAAATTTGCCTTTGGTTGTGTTGATCCTTTAGGCCTAATCTTATTGATCACATGAGAGAAATCATCCCTCAAATGCATGTGGGAAGACATGTATTTATCAGAGCCATTGGAGGGTGAGGAAGGGGCAGCAGTGGATTTTCCTTTGTCAGGGGCATGGTGGGCCTTGGTTTTCAACCTTTTTCTAGCATGGGAAGGCTAAATTGGTGAGTGGACAAGGGCAGCTTGGAAAATTAGATTGATAGGCGGGGGATCAGGTAAKGACAAATTGGGCCAACCACGATGTTGAGAGACTGTTAGGTGGACAATCTCTTGCCATCCATCATTTTTGGGAACTTCGGGTTGCAATGAGACATGAGGATGCATGGGAACACCAAGGGCCTGTGAGGCTTGGAAGGGAGGCCTTTCAGGCCTAGGTTGGACCACTCCTTGCCCAATCCAATTAAAAAACCCAGCTTGAAATAGTTGGCCTAACTCTTGCGAGTCAGCATCAAAGTGTATGGAGAATCTTGGCATTCTAGGGCCCCTGTTCCAATTACCTCTTCCTTGGTTACCTCTACCATGGCTACCTCGACTGAAAAAACCTCATTATTGTATGCATAACTAATTAACAAATAGTTTCTTTAACAACCATACATGACAACTCTTTTTAAAATATGAAATAAATTTTGGTCAACAACATATCAGACTCATGCAATCCAATCCATACAAATTGTTTTAATCGTTTTCAATGAGCAAGGGATGAGAAAAGGTTTTGGGATATGCGAGGGGTTGTATTGAGCGAAAAAATGTTAAAATGAGGGGCAAAAGATCACGATTACTACTCATAGACAACAAACAATCAATTGTAATATAAACCAAAGAACATATCATTGTAATCCATCTTAAATTGTCATGATACAAAGTTTCTCTTAACTATAATTAAATTTTAGGAACAAGGAGTGAGTAATGAATATGGGAAGGTGAGGGGATTGTAATTAGCGAAAAGTCAAATAATGGTAGGGGAAAAGAGCGTATATTGTTCATAAAATAAATTAAGTAATCCATAAAACAATTATGTATTTAATGCAAACGATCCAACACTAACCAAGTAATTGTTGTGATCAATTAAACAATTTATGTGTATAATTTAACCATTAATGTGTGTTAAACTTGCTCACTGTTCACATTTAAATCCTTAACACTTTCAATTAATCGCAGTTTCATCATACTAAAAATAATACGCCTTCCAAAACAACCTGTACAAGAATTATGTTTCTTCTCACTTCTTCTCTTTAACATTTAACACAATTCCAATGAACAGGCGGTCACTTGTATCGACTATGTTCAACATCCAAACCATCAACCATTGTCATAAATTAATCCTTCAAATCAAACACAAAAACAAGTTCTTTTAAAATCGTGCTTGATTCCATTCCTCAGTTGAATTTAACAATTAAATTGCAATGAAACCATACTGTTATAGAACCCATGCCCATCTATGATGGTGCAATCAACAATACGGTGCACAATATCCATCAAACATACACAGTGGACAGCCAAAACACAATCATCAATATTTCAAATTTCAATAATCTCGATTGGCAATTTAAACACACAGTAACAGAAACATTCATTTCAACTTATATGATGTTGTAGGAACACATAGACCATTCAAAACGCAAGAGCATTTCTCAGATTGTACATGTCTAATTACTCTTAATCAAAACATCAAACGATGTTGAGTTATCAATCCAATACAAGGAGGCAACAATTGTATTCCCAATTCTATTTCTCAAATCAGCCAATTTAAACCATGTTGAACTATCGAATCAATTGCCACAATAAAATAATACAGCGATTATACACCAATCATAAAAACCACTGTCAACGCTATTAACAAAGACAACCAATAATCAACCAATGTCAACAATAATCCACCAACTCATAACAGTCAACCATGTGCCCAACCAGAAATAACTGGTTCATTTATCAAAATTGGGCTCTGAGTAATGAAGGGTTGTCTCGGTGGAACCAACATAGGGAGACTGGAGTCGACCACACCAACAGCAGAGGAGAACCCTTCGAGACAACGTGTTTGATGCATAGCCCACATAACCATTAGTGTGCAAGGCAAGGTGAAAGTTCACACCAGGTAGGAGAGATTATGAACAGAGGAGCAGAGGTTTCTCACTAGCCAATAAATAACACCGAGAACACGCAAGGCATAACCCTCGCGATTTTCCCCCAAAAAAAATAATGTTGATATAAAAGCAGAGCCATGGAATAGAAACCAACCCTAAAGCAAACCTTTTGGCATAATAGCCACCATAACCAACTGCGCAGAGACCAACAACATAAACAAGCCCATGACCAAGTGAAAACAATATGCAGTGACCCAAGGTGGTTCAAAATCAAACATAGTAACCCCATAACACTAAATACGACTGGTATGTTTACAAGAACTATGTGGATATGGCCAGCAAGTCTGACCGAATGAAACCCTTCCACCAAAACCCATAAGACAATAGAGAGCCTTCATGGCTTCCACCACACAGAATCATCAATGAAATCGTGACTTCAACTATCCCTTTTTTTCATTTACAATGAATACACACAACCAACCATTCCAGAGAAATATCACAAGTTTAAATAGTTGACAGTTTCAAGTAAAGCACATACGAATACATCACCGAGCCAATATCTATTTCATAACCAGAGCGAGTTCATGGATGGCGAAAAAGACATACATGTAACCAAAAAGCCTTAAGAACACGAGCTTGGTTGAGGAGTTCTTTCTTTGCCTAAAAATCGGAGCTTAACCACAACGAACAACAATTGAACAATATCCAAGCTAGGGTGACGGCCAGTGGGAGAGGTATGGAGTGACGTGCAGTAAATGCATGTCGCTTCCATCCTCCACTCATTCAATTACTTAGTACACACGAGTGAGCCATCAATTAATCCATGCATCGAAACTAACATCCATTACTTTCCAAGTGTGCCACCCTATATCACATTAACCATTGCCAAACATACCATAACGCATATCAAATGTGCCTTCATATAACTCAATATATCATATAGCCACTATCATCCACTAACATTGCTTGTTAGGACTAACATCAACCCTTTAATTTTCCAATGCATATAGTGTAGCATAGTATAGCATAGTTTAGTTTCTTCTCCTTAGATTTATTCCATATTTCTTTTATCTTTTGTCATGACTAACATGTGTTTTGTGCAGGTGTAACATGTAATAGATCATGGAGCCAATAGCATTGTAATAACAGTTCACATAATCCATCATGACATGGAATTGAGATTTTAAAGTAACGAAACCCACACATAGCATGCATTATCCATCTTCCATTTGTTGCAAATAGAACCAGTATTTCATCGTCCATCATGTAGAACCCTATAAGTAGTGTCAAACAGTAACATGAACATCAAATAAGAACCAGATCTGATCTCCAATCTACAAGGGGGTCCCACCTACTAGTATTATATATATCATTAGCTTATAATAATAGGCTTTAGCAATACTTTGTGGGCGAAATCCTAGTTGTGATTTTTATCGTCAACAGGTTGGTGTGGCTCAGGTCGAGTGCGATCCCTAGGTGATTTTGACGGTTTAGATGCCCCTGAGTCATGGTTTCTCAAGCAACAGTTTAGTCCTGCAGGTCACGAACAAACTAGCAAACAAAAAAAAATGAATCATCTTGTATAGGAACAAAGTTTATGTTCTTGATTCTCAGGAGTTAATAAATTTAGTTTTAAAAGAGAAGAACTATGTGCAATATGTTGGACATCTAGGGTACCAAAAAACAACTGCATATGTAAGAGCTCAATATTAGTTTCCAGGAATGATGAAAGATGTAGTTGATTTTATTGCTGGATGTATGGAATGTCAAAAGGTAAAGGTCGAACACAGACATTCGGCGGGATTGATACAACCATTGCCCATTCCATAATAGAAATGGGAGATTGTTACCATAGATTTCATTACCAAGTTGCCTACAACATCAATGCAATATGATTCCATCATGGTAGTGGTGGACAAGCTTACGAAGGCTGCACATTTTATTCTCGTCAAGATCACATATAAGGTAGCCAACATTGCAGAAATTTCTAGGTTACATAGTGTCCCTAAGGCAATTACATCTAATGGAGATACCAAGTTCACTTTCAATTTTTGGAAAGGGTTGTTTAAAGGATTCAGGACAAATTTGAATTTCAACACAACTTATCATCTAGAATCATGTGGGTAGACAGAGAGGGTCAACCAGATAGTTGAATATAGGCGAAGAATGTATGTAATGGATCAACCTTCCAAGTGGGAAGATTATCTTCATTTGGTTGAGTTTGCTTACAAAAATGGGTATCAAACATGATTGAATATGAGTTCATTTGAAGCCTTGTATGGTAGAAAATGCAACTCGTCGGTGAGTGGGGATAACCCAACAAACAAGGTAGTTATTGGGTCGAAATTTCTAAGAGAAATGGAAGAGTAGATAGTAAAGATAAAGCAGAATTTAAATATTGCACGGGACAGGTAGAAAAATTATGCCGATAGAGGTAGGGAACATAGAGAATTAAGAGTGGGAAAACATGTGTTTCTGAAAGTAAAGGAAAAAAGGAGCACGTTGAAATTGGGAAGTTGCCCAAACTTAGCATCGCGATATTGTGGGCCATTTGAAATATTAGAGAGTATAGGCAGTTGCATAAATTATTGCATTCCCTACATCCATGAGAGTCCATAATATGTTTCACATGTATTTATTAAAGAAGTGTGTGTTTGATATTAACCGCATGATTGACTGGACTGTAATCCATGTGGAGCACGAAGGGAACATTCAAGTGGAATCTGTGCGCATCCTGGATCAGAAAGTCAAAGTACTCAGAACTGATCCATTGGTTTGGAAAAGGTCCAATAGACCTTCTATGGTCCTAAAGATGCCATGTGGGAGCACGAGAAGGCCATGTGAGAAGATTACCCACAACTTTTTTCATATTCTAAGGGAATTTGAATGTACATTTTTACATATGTGTATAGATTCTCCATTTTGGTGCAATTGGAGTTCCTGGAGCCACAACTCTAAGCATTTATGTGTGGTCTGTGTTGGGGCCCTAGAAGGGAAGTGGAATATCCTAAGGGACTGTGGTGCAAACAAGGGGGTACACTTCCTTGGGTTGTGTAGGCTAAGGGGAATGAGATATTGTTAGTTGAAATTGTTGCAATAGTCTTTAAATTATGAAAGTATTGAGTATTGTAATGTGATGTTTTGTATGTAGGTACATGTACACCTTTATCGTGATGTGCACTAAAAATAGTGCAAATTGTAGGGTGAAGGGATTGTAACACCCAGGTTTTTATCCTCAATGTGGCATTGTATATTTGTAAGTATTATGAATGGCCGAAAGGCAAGCGATGTAATATGTAAACAATGTACATTGAAAATAATAAAGTGTAATACACTGCAAATTGTAGATGGGTAAGGACTAGAGTAATGGGGGGCTATGATTCCACGACAAAGGGGGGTTAATCGAGGTTTTGAGGGGTTCCATATGCCTTGAGTCTTAAGTCATCATCATTAATCAGTTTTTCATTTAGCCATTTATTCCTTTGACTTATTCGACACTCAATCATTGAATTCATGTAATGGGTTGGGTGAGGAAGTCATCCCACTAAGTTATGACAGCATGGGTTGAGTGTAATGATCCTTGGGGGAAGAGTAAGAGTCAAGCAAGCATGGAAGAAGAGGATTTTTTAGTAGGAAAGAGAAAAAAAATTACAATTACCAAGAAGTGAGGAAAAAATAAATCTGAGTGTTGGGAAAGAGTGGCCATCCATAGTGGGTATGGAAGAAATCTTGTTAGATCTAGTAATTGTGTTGAGAATGAGGTTGATATGATTGTGAGTGATTCTCGTTGAGGAAATTACCCAAGAGTATTTGCATATGTTGTGTAAGCACTCTTATTGCAGTTGGATTTCCTAGAGCCCCTGGTAGGGATATTCCTGGCCAATTTGTACTGTTGGAGCCCCTGCTAGGGAGATTCCTGGCCAATCTGTGTTGGAGCCCCTAGTAGGGAGATTCCTGGTCAATCTGTGATGGAGCCTTGGAGGGGATAGAGACTGTTTGAGGGAGTGCAGTGTAGAGAAGGAAATATCATCCCTTGGGTTGTGTAGATTGATGGGAAGAGAGTTGGGTTGTTGAAATTGTTGTAGGAGTCTCGTCACTATGTTTTAGTGGGTATTTGAGTTGTTACAGTGGACTCTAGACACACGTAGGAGCATGTCTATCCCTATGGACTCATAGCCCCAACTTTTGGTTGGCTTGTTGTACAAAGAATTGGTGTAACAAAGCCTACAGTTGGGACGAACATCCTTCATCTGGAGGTTGTTATGTAAAACGTTTTAAAAGATAAGTGTTTTGATCAATGAGTTGTTGACTATTTAACGCTATGATAGAATGTTGCATTTACTCTATAATTTATATGTATAAATGTTGTGTGTGTTTAATGGTTGTTGTGTGTGTTTAATGGTTGTCGTGCATGTTTAAATGGTTGCATTCACATTTTTAAAATATTCATGATAATAGAATGCATATATGTCATGTTGCATGTATTTTCCACATTTAAATCGATATGTTAGTCGATTTGGTAGAAACATGGCACATCCAGGTAGTTACAAATTTGTATTAGAGCATAATTTTGTGGTAGAGTGCCAAAAACCTCCAAGATATACCTCAAACATGTGCCAAAACTCCAAGATATGCCTCAAAGCATATACAAAAACCTTCAAGTATGCCTCAAAGCATATGCCAAAACCTCCAAGCTATGCCTCAAAGCATATGCCAAAACCTCCAAGATACAAGCCTCAAGACATATACAAAAATATACCTTTCATCATGTTGAGACCCTAATGCATGAGATCTCGAACCATCAAACCTTCTTCAACTTGAGCATCGATAAAAGAGAATCTTCCTCAAACCCTTCCTCAGCCTTGTGGGACTAGACTAAGTAACGAGTAGAGCCTCACGTAATGAATATTAGACAAATAGCAGAGTCCTCATGGGACACACTATACTTGACCCGTGGGGGTCACCTCAGATAGGGTTTCCCAAAAACCCTTCTCACATCTGCAACTTTGAGAACTCCATCCTTCGCACGATTCTGCTACTTCACTCGCGCTAAGAGATCACAAGTTTTCTTGATGATAAAATAAGAGGTTCTTGATGTGTATTTATTTCCTTCCAAGTACCTCCTTTACTTGTCTTTAGGGCCAACCTATAACTTCTTGTTTGCAACCATTTTTCTCCTTTACTTGATTTTGGGACCGAATTATAACTTCTTGTTTGAAACCGTTCACGGAAAAATTTTACATGATCATTTTTAAGAGGGCATATCTCCTCAACTATGAGGAACCATGTGGCATGCCACCTACCATTTAAATGACTTGACGAGGACTATTAATCCATGGAGGATTGTGTATGCATTTGTGATGTCCTTCATACTCTTTTTATTCAATCAACATCAAGCTTCATGACCACACCTTTGGGGCTTCCTAACCATATTTTCAACGCTTCTTGACCATACATTGTAACTTCTTTTCTTAACAACTAGGGTTTCTTGTAGGCTTCTTCAATGCATCTCTCCATGAGGGCCATGCTTAGACCTACGCCATAAGGGGACCACTTTGGAGACTCCTTCAAATAAACCCATCACTTCTAGTGGCTTATGGACCTACTTCAGGGTTTCTTCTAGGGTTGACATCAATGACAACCAAATTTCCAACAATCTCCCCCTTTGGCATTGATGGCAACACTCATACTCCCCATGTGTCCATTGCTCCCCCTATCTTCATGCTTTTGATCTTTCTCTCCCCCTTTGACATCAATGGCAAAGGGTAACTCCCCTTGACGGTTTTTCTCCCCTTGTATTTTCTGCAAAATGTCATGTAGATCAATGTGGGGAATTTTGTATATGCTTCATTTCCTCTCTTTTAGGGTTTCTTGTACATTGGTATTTCTTGTTATTATAATCCAATGGTGTATATTAAAAGCGCTCATGTCAAGGTTCCTTCATCACTTGACTTCAAGTCTTCATGGCTTTTCATGTATTCACTGAGTTGACATGAATGATACAATCATTCAACAATCTCCCCTTGACAGTATAACTCCTCCTGACAGTTTCTCTCCCCCTGTCTTGTTGTGCTTCTCAAAGCTTTCCTTCCTATGACTAGTTGGTTCCACCTGTCAATGTTCTTCTTGAACATTTCTCTTGACAACGGTGACAACTAGTCCATCTTCCTTTATGCAATCCCTCCTTAGCTCATTCTTTCATCCACTGTCATGCATCTCCTCTTATTTATGTCAAGTATTGTCTTCTAGACCTGCCAAATGTCTCATGAATTCATCTCTTGTCCATATGTCACAAAATTGTCCATGACTCTACTACTCAACTACACACAATGTTGACACATCTATCACTTTATTATTATGAAGACTTATCCAAATGTGTTGCAATTGATCACCACATATTCTTACTTCTCAAGATGAATCAAATGTGTCCACTAGTTTGCTCTATCTTCAAATCAAACTATACAAGTCTACATGGGGATGTGTTATGAAAATTGCTCCTTAATCAACCAATCTGTCATGAGATATTATGTACCTCTTCCATTAGACCATTCAAAATTTTCCTTCCCAAAATCTGCAAACACTTCAAACTACATGAAAGATAGTTCTCCAATCTGTAATAGTTGTTTCTTAGTCTCCCCCTCCTAAACATTCACATTCATTGGGAGTCTCCAAGCTAGATTGCTTAAAATAATGTATGAAGTTGCACTATTGTGGGGTCATCATTCCGAGTTCTGAAATCTTCCTCTTTACCTATAGATTGATCATGATCTCGAACATCTGCAAATCATGTGAGTATGATCTTTGGGAGTTCTTCATTCACCTACTCTTCTTTTTTTTGTTTTCTTCTCCAAACCTTCTTCTACCTGATATCAGTGTTTTCCTTCATGGAAGGCTTCATCATGCTTCTACAGTCACAAGCTACATGTCCATAGTTGTGGCATTTGTAACATTCAATATTGTAGGGGGGCACATATACATCTCTTGCTTGAACATTTCTTTCATACGCTCTGCAATCTACGGCTTTATGTGCAAAGTTATTATAAGTAAAACAATCACCAGGAAAGAAACTTTGAAACCTCGAAGCAAGTAATCCTCTTTGTGATGCAGTCCTTTTGAATTCATGCCTTAGTTGATCATGATCTTCTCTTATGTTGTTTCCTTCACAATGATTGAATCTTCTTTGATGCTTAGAGGTAGACAGTCTTCTTGGAGATACACCTCTTCTGCATTCATTCCTCTTTGACTCTTGTTGATCATGATCCTCCTTTGAGAATGTTTGCGTAATTATTAGCCTTCTCTTCATTCTTCTTTTCTGGCAACCTGGAACACTTCTCTTCAACTTTGTTTACTGGAGGTGTGGAGCTTCCTCTCTCTTCAATGCTCTTTGTGGGATTGGCATTTGGATATTCTTTGCATGAGGTCTCACCAAATTATCCAAACATGTTTTATCAAATGGTGACCTTTGACGGTTGAGAATGCCTTCTAGTACTGGAGAGCTCTTCAAGTTCTTGTTGAGCTTGTTAACTTCAACCCTCAATAAGATGACTCCTTCTTCAAGCTTCTCACTATCTTCTTCTTTCTTCATAATCTGGATCTTCATTATTTCTTTTGTTCTCTTTGCTTCTTCTAGTTGGGTTTTCAAAGAGATGATTTCTTCTTCAAATATTCTTTCTTATTGACTAAATTTTTCTTCAAGCTTGTTTAAGTCCTTGTTGACGATAAAAATCGCAACAAGGATTTCACCCACAAAGTATTGCTAAAGCCTATTATTATAAGCTAATGATATATATAATACTAGTAGGTGGGACCCCCTTGTAGATTGGAGATCAGATATGGTTCTTATTTGATGTTCATGTTGTTGTTTGACACTGCTTATAGGGTCCTACATGATGGATGATGAAATATTGGTTCTCTTTGTGACAAATGGCAGATGGATAATGCATGTGATGTGTGGGTTTCGTTACTCTAAAATCTCAATTCCATGTCATGATGGCTTATGTGAACTGTTATTACAATGCTATTGGCGTCATGATCTATTACATGTTACACTTGCACAAAACACATGTTAGTTGTGACAAAAGATAAAAGAAATATGGAATAAATCTAAGGAGAAGAAACTAAACTATGTTATA